>MU859114.1:0-51398 GCA_033297205.1 Pseudoneurospora amorphoporcata | reverse complement strand
CTCCGTCCCCCCCCTTCGTGGTTATATACAGGCCCTATATTTTTCTCTCTCAAAAAAAAAAAAAAAAAAAAAAAAAAAAAAAAAAAAAAAAAAAAAAAGGGACCGCAACATCTCCCATTCACATACTAACGCTTCACTCAGGAACAATCAACAACAGACATCTGGAACGCCATCTGCTACTGCGTGAAGCAGGTGTTGGCCGAGTCCAAAGTGGACCCGAACTCCGTAAAAGGAATCGGATTCGATGCCACCTGCTCGCTGGCCGTTTTCACCCACGACACAAGCGAACCTGTTCCCGTAACCGGCCCGGATTTCAAGAAAGACGGCAATGACAGGAACGTCATCTTGTGGCTCGATCATCGCCCCTTGGCGGAGGCGGAGAAAATCAACAACACCAACCACAACTTGCTCCGTTATGTCGGCGGCAAGATGAGCGTGGAAATGGAGATCCCCAAGGTCCTCTGGCTCAAGAACAACATGCCACCCGAGCTGTTTGCCCGTTGCAAGTTCTTCGATTTGACAGATGCCTTGACCTACCTGGCGACTGGGAAGGAGACCCGAAGCTTCTGCAGCACTGTTTGTAAGCAGGGGTTTGTGCCCGTGGGCGTCGATGGTAGTGTGAAGGGGTGGCAAGAGGACTTTTATGAGACGATTGGTCTGGGCGATCTCGTGAAGGACAATTTCGTCAGGATGGGCGGCGTTGACGGGGTAGTGAGTGCCTGATCCGAGAACTTACTGTGTACGAAATGGCTAACCGTAAAATAGAACGGCTCTTGGATGAGCGCTGGCGAGCTTGTTGGCGGCTTATCCGAAGAGGCAGCTCAACAGCTGGGCCTACCTGCTGGCATTGCCATCGGAAGCGGTGTTATCGACGCATACGCCGGGTGGATCGGAACAGTTGGAGCCAAGGTCAAGCTGTCCAAGGACCACCTTGACGACAGTGTGGCGCCAAACGACGTATCACAAGCCTTTACCCGTCTAGCTGCTGTTGCTGGCACATCAACCTGCCATCTCGCCATGTCCGAGGGTCCGGTTTTCGTACCCGGAGTTTGGGGCCCGTACCGGGATGTTTTGATCCCGGGCTATTGGATGGCCGAGGGAGGTCAATCGGCCACAGGCGAGCTCATGAAGCACATGCTTGAGACGCATGTCGCATATGATGAAACCCTCAAGGAGGCCGAAGCTGCTGGGAAGAACATCTACGATTACCTCAACGAACATCTGAGGGAAATGGCCAAAAAGACCAGCGCACCATCCACCTCATACCTAGTCCGTCACTTTTTCTTCTACGGCGACCTCTGGGGAAACCGCTCGCCTATTGCCGACCCCAACATGCGTGGCGCCATCATTGGCATGAACAACGACAAGAGCAAGGACGGCATGGCTCTGCTGTACTATTCCACAATGGAGTTCATCGCCCTCCAGACGAGGCAGATCGTCGACGCCATGAACGCTGCCGGACACACCATCAAGAGCATCTTCATGTCGGGCAGCCAGTGCCAAAACGAGATTCTGATGGACCTGATCGCCACGGCGTGCGACATGCCCGTCCTGATTCCCCGTTACGTCAACGCGGCGGTGGTGCACGGAGCGGCCATGCTGGGAGCGAAGGCGGCCAGCGCGAAGCCAGATGGCACGACCGAGCCTCTGTGGGACATCATGGACCGCATGAGCAAGCCGGGCAAGACCGTCTGGTCGCGCGGTGATGCTGCGGAGAAGAAGCTGCTGGATGCCAAGTACGAGATCTTCCTCGACCAGGCGAGGACGCAGCAGGAGTATAGGAAGAAGGTTGATGCGGCGCTTAAGGGGTCATCGCTTGAGGGTCAAGAGGCCAACTAGAGGAGTGTAGGGTGATGTGGGATGTGGCCAGGAAACATAGAACTGAACTGGGCGTGGATTCACATTAGAGTTACCTGGTTGGATAGCAAACCAGTAGATGTCAGTAAGCAATTCGATGTTGCTGATATGGATGACGATGTCCTCGCTGTGGCATGAAATGGTGAAACCGTGAGTGAATGATGTTGAGGGCTGCTGTCCTTGGTACCTGAAGACGGACAGTGTGCCTGGCTCCTTGGGCGTTGCTCCTGGCTGGTGCTGTTGCAGCTGGGATGGAACTGAAGCAAAATGCGTGAAAATGCAAGTATCTAGACTAAGTAATACCTTGTTTGACTCGCCGATACGTGCAGCGGGAAGTAGAGGTACCTGCACCTTGGCGCCCCACGTCAAAGCTTCGCCTTCGCGGTGCCATGGAATTTAAGAAAAACAAATCGACAGGGCGACGCAAAACAACAAAACACCAAAAAGACTCCAAACAGCACCGCTTTGCAAGACCAGCACAGCAAACGCGCGTCGACCAAAGGCGTCGACCCGCATCTTCGACACACACACAGTCGGTTTTCTTTGGTCCAAATCGACACCACGACCATGTCTCTCTTCGGCAACTTGGGCGGAGCGGCCACGAGCGCGCCGGCGACCAACACTCTGTTTGGCGGTACTGCTGGCACCACCACTGGCACCTCGCTGTTCGGAACCCCGGCGAACAACACGGCCCAGACCGGCACGACAGGTACTGCTCAAGCGACTGGCGGTTTATTCGGCGCGAAGCCCGCGGCGACTCAAGCGACTCCCTCCCTTTTCGGCGGCACCGCGACTGCGACAGCTCCGGCAACCGGTGGTCTGTTCGGAACACCAGCTGCGACAACCGGCACCGCGACGAACCAAGCAGGAACCACGGGCGGTTTGTTTGGAACCACGGCTACGAACACGGCTGCCAAACCATCGCTATTTGGTACAGGCACCACCATGACCACCACCCAGCCAGCGACTGGTGGTCTCTTCGGAAATCTGGGGACTACTGCTACCAATCAACAACCAGCTACCGGAGCCACCGGGGGTCTATTCGGTGGCTTGGGCAACACCTCGACAACAGCCGCCAAGCCCTCTCTCTTCGATGCCCCGGCTACCACGACACAACAACCTGCCACCATGGGAGCTCCCGGTACCGCCAGCCAGAGTCTCTTCGGAGCTACGAACAATGTCGCCCCAGCCAACAACTCTACACCCGTCAACCAGGCCAGCGGCGCCTTCTTCGACAGCCTGCTTGCCCGTAACAAGAAGCAGGCCGAGGGGGAGACGGCGCTCGGCGACCTCCCAAGTCTCCAGCTCGGCCTTGGTGATCTTCGTCAGAGGCTCAAGAAGGTCGGTCCCCAGACGCAGGGCCGTCCCGTTGATGGAAAGGCACACTACTTCCTCGCCGCGTCCGGCGTCGACCCAGGCGCTGCTGTCAGAGATCTCGGTGCTTTTGGCCTCGGAGCGCGGGCGGAAAGGCAACAGACTGGATATGGAGCTAGGGACGAGGTGGATGTTGAGACATACCTGTCCAACTTGCAGCAGAAGACGACGCTGAGCATGATTTCGGACGGCCTGGAACGGTCCGTCCGCGACTTCGACAGCTTCTTGGAGGAGAACGTGACGATGGAGTGGGAGAACCAACGGAAACGCATTTACCAGCACTTTGGTATTCAGCCCAGGAACGAGGCCGAGCGTGCCAGCGGTTCGGCCCGTGAGGGAGGGTTCGGCCGTTCTCGCCGCAGAGGCTCTCAGACTCCTCGCGCTACCCAGAATGCGAGGTCAGGCTTGCAGCGCTCCATCATCGGCACGCCAAGCCGGATCGGCTCTCACGCCCCAGAGTTTTCGGATGTAGAGAAGGACGCCGGCACCTCTGCCAGCACGTTCGGCTCGGTGGAGGACCGGTTCCTCCGTGAAAAGCAGGAAAAGCTTTCCGAACAGGTCCGCTATATCAACGATGCCCGGCAACACAAGGAGCCTGTCTATGTTTGCCGCGATTTCGCGGATCTGGAGGGCAGGTCTGGCGACAAGCATGCACCGCATATTGTTGAGGCGTATCGGGCCATGATGGAGATTGTCGGGGAGAACCCTCATCTGGATCAGGTGCCAAAGGAACGGGCGTTTGCCAAGAAGTACCTGGATCCCAGCACTCTGTCCAAGAATGCGGTTGATATGAGGAAGCAGATCCTCGACGGCGCCAATCGATACTTGGAGAAACAATTCTTCGACGAGGTCAACGCTTTGATTGCCAAGTATCCCCAGGACGCCAACCTTGGAGGGAAGCCCGATGTTGTTAGCAAGATCAAGGCCTTCATCAGGCTCCGTATCGCTCGCAAGACGTTGGTTCCCGACAACACCGACCTCCAGTCTGTCAACGGCGAGTATATCTGGGCTGTTGTTTTCTATCTGTTGCGAGCTGGTTTCGTGAACGAGGCGGCCACGTACGTCAACGATATGCAACATCACTTCCGCAGCATCGACAGGACGTTCCCAGGTTACATCAACAGCTATGCCTCTAGCGAAGATCGCAGACTCAAGCGCCAGATGCAAGATCGGTGCACCAGCGAGTACAACCAGCGCATCCGCAACGCCCCCGAAGGCACCATCGACCCGTTCCGCATGGCCTGCTACAAGATTATCGGTCGGTGCGATGTTAGCAATAGAAGTCTCGACAACCTCAACACAGATGTCAACGACTGGATCTGGCTGCAGTTCAACCTCGCCCGCGAGTCTGCCAAGGAGCTCGAGATTGCCGGCGAATCGTACGGTCTTCCCGAGCTTCAGGCCAGCATCAAGGAGATTGGCCTCAAGCACTTCCCCAAGAGCCCTGCCGAGGATACTAATGGTAGCTTCGGCATGTTCTTCTTCATGCAAGTTCTTGCGGGCATGTTCGAGCAGGCCATTGCTTATCTCTACCCCTTCTCTTATGTCGATGCGGTCCACTTTGCCATCGCTCTCAGCTACTATGGCCTCTTGCGTCCCGCCGATGCCTTCACCGGCAACGAGCTGCTTTCCCACAGCACCCGCGGTCTGGCGCAGATCAACTTTGGCAGAATGCTCGGATACTACACACGCGACTTCCGCGCCGCCAACGCCGCCTCAGCCGTCGAGTACCTGGTACTCATCTGCCTCAACGCCGACGACGCCGGCGGCAACGGCCAAGCCCAGGCCCAACTCTGCCACGAGGCTCTCCGCGAGCTTGTCCTTGAGTCCCGCGAATTTAGCAAGCTCATCGGCGACATCAAGCCCGACGGCCACCGCATCCCCGGCGTCATCGAGCAGCGCGGTTCCCTCATCGCCCTGGGCCACGAGCAAGAGTTCGTCACGCAAATCACCCACCAAGCCGCCACCTACGCCGACGACAACGGTCGGACTACGGACGCCGTCCTGCTCTACCACCTGGCGGGCGACTACGACACCGTCATCGCAATCGTCAGCCGCGCCCTCAGCGAGGCCGTGTCTCTTGAGATTGGCGAGGATCCTCTGCGCCTGGTGCCCGTAAAGCCCCGTGCCGAGGGCGAGGTTGCCAACGCGCAGCAAGGGACCAGCCTCAGCCTGGCTGCGATCGACGACCCTGTTGAGCTGGCCCGCACCATGATGTCCATGTACGAGCGCGACGCCATGTTCTTGAACCACATCCGCGACCAGAACAGGATTGCGTGCAATCTGTTGTTGAAGATGAGCGATATCAAGGAGATGATTCAGCGGAATGAGTGGGCCCAGGCTATTGATGTATGTTTTACTTTCCCTTCACCCCCTTCCTTCTGTTCATCCCCCTACCCTGTCAATCCCACTTACTAACACATTACATCCAGGTAATCCGGTCCCTAAGCATCCTCCCCACAGATGATTGCATGGGCGACCCGGCCAAGATCCGCTCCTACGCATCCAAGTTTTCGAGCTTGGCCCAGCCCGTGGCCATCAACGTGCCCAACCTGCTCATGTGGACCATCATCTGCTGCACGCGGCAGCGCGAGAGGCTGCTTACCGGCCAGTTCGTCGGCAATGCCGGTACCGCGCGCGAGATGCTGGCGAGGTTGAAGCAGATCACTGTTGATTTGACTACATATACGAGTCAGCTGCGGTACAGGCTGCCGCCGCATTTGACGGAGGCGTTGGCTAGGGCTAGTGCTGACTGAGTGGGAGGTTGAAAGTGGAGAAGGGGAGATGGGAGATGGATGGGATGTTGGGATGTTAGGGTAGAGGATGATGGGTGTTTGAGTAAAGTTGAGGATGGCTTGGCTGTGTGGATTTAGTTAAGGGTAGCAACTGAGGAGTGATGAATGATTAGCATGTTGAAAGGATGAGTTTCGGCAGTTTATCAGTTGAGACTACTTGGCGATAAAACCTTGGAAATCTGAGTCGTCTGTTGAGTGGCTTGTGAAGAAGTGCTTAGTATTTGCTAGCCTTTGCATAGCATATCGGTATCGGCAATCTTTGTAGTATTCAGGTGTGAAGAGGATCGTCGATGGTGTAGCTAGATGTCCTTTTGCCACCCAGAAGATGCCCCTTTTCGTAGTCCCGAGATACTCACGGGTTACCTTAGGGTTTCTTACACGCTCTCTACTTATCGGTAACTTTGCGAAGCGACTTCACTCGGGACTAAACCCCTTTCTCTCTTTTGTTTCGAGCCCTTTGATTCAGGTACCGTAATGCAATACATCCAGATCTGAATCAGCTTAGATATATGGTAAGGAAGTCATTGTATCCATAATAACTCTTTTGCTCATCTTCTGGCCATTAACATCCCGGGTTCCGTTGGACCCCCCTTTGTTGCCGTCAGATGTCAGCTCCCCTCATCCTGAGTTTTCACTTCCTCCTCTTCTGTCACTATTGGTATTTGAACGAGAAGACAACGCCAGTATGTTTAACACTCATCCACGGACTCCCGTCGAGGTCCACCATCTATTATACATGAACCAACCAGTCATGCCCGCTTTCTCGCCCCTTTTGAGTTACACGCACCCCCGACAAATTTTTAACAAGGCGGCATGCCCACCAACGCCTTGAATCCTTCAAGACACCTATTCCACACTTTTCTCCCTTGCGGCGTCTTCCTCCACCTCTCTACTCTCTCTAAACATTCCAGATCATCCCTCATGTGTTGTTGACTCGTCGTTCCGTTCAGAACCACCACGTCCGCTCCCAGTATGATTAGCGCATACCAGGCAGCTTCCAGACTTATGCCCAACTCCCCATCCCCGCTCTCAAGATCCCCTGTCCCTTCTGGGTCTCTGTCGGCAAGGTTCCCCCCATCATCACCTTCTTTTTGTTCTTCTGTTTCTGCCGCCGCCGCAGCCTCCGCCTCCAGCGCCTCAACGTCCTGCGTCGACTTGGGCACCGCCGCCGCCAACTCCCTCACAAACTTCTGCGTCGGCCAATCACCCCTGTTCCCCGTCAGCGTCCAGAACCCCTGGTAGCGCGTTCTCTTCTCGCCCTTCCAGCGCGTGCTATTCTGGTTCGCGCACCACCGACGCAGCTCGAAGTCCCACCGGCGCTCGGCGCGGCGAAAGCGGTTCTGGATAACCGTCGGGTACACCGTCACGCGAGGGTCGGCGACAAGGTACTGCAGTTCGGGCAGAGTGATGTTGGAGATGCCCAGCGAGCGGATGCGGTGCGGGACGAAAGACTGTAAGGCCGTCCAGGCTTCAAGCGTGAAGACTGGGTCGGGGAAGGGGGAGTGCATAATTAGGCAGTCTATGTAGCTTGTGTCCTCTTCCGAGTCGGAGTGGGCGAGGTTTCGCAGGGAGGAGGTCACGGAGGCGAGAACTTGCGAGGTTATGGTTGGGTAGAGGGCGGGTTCGGCTAGGAAGGCGTCGTCGTGGGGGGTGTACTTTGTTTGGATCTTTTCATGTAATGTGTCAATCTACAAGTACATATTCCTGCAAGGGAAATGAATCGGGTGGTGGTGGTGGTGGTGGTGGTGGTGGTGGTGGTGGTAAGATTACTCACGTATAGTTCCTCCCGGGTGACGATGCCGTCCTTGATGGCTCTCCGAATGCCCTCACCCGTCAGCTCCTCGCTGTAGTGTCGCTTCATGGCGGCAGTATCGATACCGCGGAAGCCCTCCTTGATGGCCTGGTAGACCAGGTCGGCGGTGCGGTTCTTCTTCCAGGCTGTGCCGTAGACCATCCGCGGCATGTTGACCTTGGGATGGAGGGGATCTGACCCCGCAGGGCTGTCGGTTGACGCACTCGCGCTCGCCATAATGGTTGTACTACGGATGCCTCTGAGTTGCCTAGTAGCAATGGGAGAAAGGGCCGCGCTGCTTGTGCTCCGAGGCTTGCGAACTTGTGTGGTGGGCTTCTTGAAATGGATGCCGTTGGTGTTGGCTGTCTGACGCTGATGAAGGGAGAGCCCGCTCTGGTGGGCGTTTTTGGCGTGGGCGTGGGCGGGACGGTAGGGCAGCAGGAGGGGCAGCAGCTTTGTGGTCGCTTGAGAAGTAGAAGCAGCAAAAGCACGCACTTGTGGAAGAGGAGGCACGGGAAAGCAACACAAAGATGGTCCTCTTTTCAGGCGAAGGGCCATTGGCTGACATGGGCTATTCTAGTCTTGGGTACGGATGACTTTGTGGGAATGTGGCAGCACTCTGCGGCTGAGTTGGCGTTGGATGAGCGAGGCTCTGTAGGTCTACTCTTGGCGACAGCGAGGTGGATTTGGTGGGAAAGGAAAGGGATATTAAGGATGGTCGGTCGACGGTCTAGAATTGCTTGGCTAGCAGGGCTTTGAGTGTGACGGAAATGGATATACGACGGACTTGTTCAAGGTACGTAGTGTAGTCGTTGTGTTTCCCATGGTTGGCTCATTCTTAAAGGGATGACGTTCAGCACGAGGAAGGGGTCACGGTGGATATTGTTAGTGCTAGCGCCGATTGACCGATCCGAATCTTCCACCTTCCTTTCGGACTCGAGCCCGACATCTTCTCTGCCAGTCGATCGAGATGCTACCTGGGGTTTCGGCATCGTTGCCAGGGCATCTGGCGTGGAGGTGACCTGCGTATCGCTCTTGTCCGCGAGACCGGCCCGTACAACAGCCTAGGGGCGCCCAAACCGGCCGAGTGCCCCGCCATCAACCCCCCATGGGGCCAAGTGAGAATGAGGGGAACACCGACCCCAGCGCATCGGAGACGACCACAGGCACCTACCTAGGTAAGGTACCTATGTAACGTGTGTTTATCACTTCGCCAGGTCGTTTTTAATTGTCCAATCTCCCATCGACAGTCTTTTGATCTGTTCAGACGGAGAGATATCAGTCGCGTGGAAGAAAAGCAAGCAACAATGGCGTCCAACACCCCGTTCACCCTCAAGTGGGGTATTATGGCAACCGGGTGGATCGCTGAGAGTGAGTCTCGCCCATCTGGACCACTATGACAACGCAGCAAACTGACCAGAACTCGCCTGTTCAGCATTCACCCAGGATCTGCTCACCAATCCCGCCACCACCCGCGACGTCCACGATGTCCGTCACGAGGTCGTTGCCGCAGCCTCGTCTAGCTCCAAGCAGAGAGCCGAAGAGTTCCTTGTAAAGATCAAGGCCCCCAGTTCGGCTAAGGCCTACGCGTCCTACCGCGAGCTTGTCGCTGACCCCAAGATCGATATCATCTATGTGGCCACTCCCCACAGCCATCACTTCCAGAATGCCATGCTTGCTCTCGAGGCCGGCAAGAATGTCTTGTGCGAGAAGGCCCTCACGGTGACGGCCTCACAGGCCCACAAGCTGGTCCAGAAGGCCAAGGAGAAGAATGTCTTCTTCATGGAAGCGGTCTGGACTCGCTATCAGCCCATTAGCATCAAGGTCAGGGAGCTGATTCAGTCTGGAGCCATTGGCACCGTCTACCGTGTTGTTGGTACGTTACTCTGCCTCTGTATGCTGATACGTGAGGAGTGGCAATCGTATACTGACTGACTGCAATAGCCGATCTGTCCGTCGGCAACGACAAGCCCGATGGCACCGTTAGCTTCCCGGACACGAACCGCATGGTCAACCCAGACCTGGCTGGAGGTGCCCTTCTTGACCTCGGCATTTACTCGCTGACTTGGGTCTTTCAGACCATGTACCACCTACAGAAGGAGAAGGAGAAGCCCAAGGTTGTGGCAGCTGTCCAAAAGTACCACACGGGCGCCGACGAGGCCACTAGCATTATCGTGCAGTGGCCGCAACACAAGAGCCAGGGCATTGCCCTGACCTCTCTCCGGCTGGCTACCGGGGTGGACAACGAAAACACGGCCGGACCGGCTATCCGGATTCAGGGTTCCGGCGGCGAGATCCACGTGACGGGACCAGCGTACCGGCCGCTGCAGTACAAGGTGATCCGAAGTGATGCCGGCGGCAAGATGGAGACTGTCGACTTTTCGATTCCCAAGGACCCCGAGCGGGATTGGGGCCACGGCATGTTCTGGGAGGCCGACGAGTGCGCGCGCTGCATCCGGGATGGTAAGAAGGAGAGCGAGTCGTTGCCGTGGGAGGAGAGCCTGGTGATCATGGCGGTGATGGAGGAAGCGCTGAAGCAGGGTGGAGTGACATATCCCGACCTGATCACGACTGATGTGTTTGATGCGCAGAGCCCCCTGAATACGGGCAAGAGGTAAAGCGATGGGTTCGGTCGGTTGGGCTCGAGGAGGTCGTCAGCTAAAGTGCATAGCAGCGCGCAGTGTGTAGCGCAGCATTGCAGCCGAACTGGAACTGCTGTTCATTGAAAAATTGCGGCGGTAGCCAACGTGGTGTCAATCGATGGGAAGAAGTGAGATAAAAGTGAGATCGGAGAATTGTTCAAGGTCGGAAAGACATCAACCAACGAGGGGGCTTTCTGTAGCTTTGTGATGGATGTACCCCCAGCGTGGCGGACGAACAAGTACCTGGAGGTGTCTCCATGTTCCCCTCATGTAGCAGCCTTGTACCTCGCTCAGTGTCGTGCCAGCAGGAGCCGGAGCCCCCCCTTGCGTGTGGGCACTGCAGTCATGTTGCAGTCCAAACTGGCCAGCAAGCGATGATGTAGCCGCACAACAGGTTAGACCTGTGCACCCTCAGCACGTTCAGGCCCCCTCTGGTTCCTCCAGAGTCCACATCTTTGGGTCCGATCAGAGTCAAACTCGGTCTGTAAGACGGTACACAGCAAGGTTCAGCAGGTTTTACAAACCGGCAAATGTTACCGACGTGCGTGAGGGTCCGTCGTCGGGAGATTCCGCGAGTCTTTTTTCGAGTAAACACGGCGGCTGTTGTGACGATGTTGTTGAAGGAAGCCCTCAAAGGCTGGCGCGGCTCCGGGAGAAAATGGAATGCGGACGCCCGTCAGCCGCCGTCAGCCCGTCACGCACAGACGTCACTTTGGGTTGGGGGTCGTGTTGATGTTTGGGTACCCAGGAGTTGCTAGGGGAGAAAAGCTCCATCATACCGGTCAGTGCAACTGCATCACTTCATCGTTTTTTACACACACGTTCTTCCGTTCTCTCGTCAACGAACGGACACTAGCGACGGGAACGCCCATGTCGACCCGTTTTACGTCACGAACTCCCCTCGGTCGTGGTGATGACATGGCGGTTTCTTCAGAACCCAACTACTGCAGGCTGCCAGCTCCGAACCACTCGGATTGGGTCAATTGGTCTCAGTGCCCAATGGGTCAGGGATGCAGTCAGCGTGGTAGGGACCTGAGCGAACAGGCATGCCCGGGCAGCTGTTCCTCTTTGCTGGGAGAGTGGACAGAAGACGTTGCCCGATCACTCCACCGTTCGTGGGCGGCACTGCATCCTTGTGATCATGCATTGTGCAGGGCAGAACGGTACAGTAGCGGTTACGGTAGGGGTTGCCGCGGTGGAACCTTGCACCCTCTCCACTATTCTTTCTTTTCATGTCTGACCTTTCACACCTCGCCAAGTGCGTTTGTTTGTTAGATCCCCATCCTGGCCTCATCGCCGTCCTCTGCACCCCCATCCCAACCCATTGTCCGGCCCATCATCCGCGGGACGCCCTACGCCTACGGTCGGCCACCGGATCTTCTGGAAGAGGCACCAAGCGCGCCAGCACACGGGAAGAGAGCCACCAGCCCTGCGAATCCTGCACAAGTCCTGCAGCCTGCAAACAGCCGGCGTCCAACCATTGAGACAACAACCTGTCGTCCGCTTCGGCTTCTCATCCGGTCCTCTTAGACACTTTGGTCTAGCCTCAAGGTTCACTGCGCAAAGCTCAGCCTCGCCCGAACCAGCGGTCAAGTGTGTTGTGTCGAGAGACTTGTCTTGCACGCGTACGAGTCAACGTCCTCACCACCAGAAAAGAGTCAAAGAGTCAGACTTTGCATCTCGGACTCGGTCACCCAGATCTTAGACTCGCCCTTCCGTGCTCACTCTCGGTCTAACAAGCCCTTGCCGAATGCGGGGTAACGGCCTGACTGTTTGATCCAGAAAAACACAGCCCTGACAACGCAACCTCCTGGACAGCACAATACACACCAACACCTCACACCTCAGCACCAAAGCACAACACACACCATTCCACCTTGCCCGGCCAGCTAAGCCCACCCGGCCTATTGCCCGACCTCCCCGACCCTCCATCCGCCTCATTGCCCTTGCTGGCCAGTTCTCTCTTAACCCACGCACGTTTGCTTTGGTCTCAGGGGTAATTCCAGCTTGTCGGGAGAGAAGAGAAGAAGGTTTCTTGAAGCCCAGTGGTTGAGTTGGGTATCAGTCAATTCGGAACCTCACCTTAGCACCGCCTTGTGCTTGCTTGCTTTGTCTTGCCTTGCCTCGGAGTTCACTACCCCTGGCCATCACCTTGCCAACAATAGCTTGTGTGCGCATTGTCTGTTTCATTGACCTTTGCTCCTTATCTTGTCTCTCCCCGGTAAGATGGGATCACATTCATTGCCCTCCGTGTCAGCGGCTGATGCTGTTGCGAAGCTGGCAGCAGCGGCAGCTTTGAAATCAACTGCCGCTCCTGCCGCCTCTGCCCCTGGCAGTAGTACAGAGACAGCTCCAGGTGCCGCACAAGGTGCGAGTGCAGCTGTCGGGGATTCTGATGCTGTGGTCACTGCGGTGCCCTCCTCAGATGCCACAGCAGCAGCGGTGGACCCAGAAGCTGAAGCGGAGGCCTACGAGCGTGCCAACGTTCATAACGTGTACGAGGCTATTGCACCGCACTTTTCGGCCACGCGGTACAAGCCCTGGCCTGCCGTGGCCCAGTTCCTGCATGCCCAGCAGCCTGGATACGTAGGTCTCGATGTGGGCTGTGGCAATGGCAAGTACTTGGGTGTCAACAAGAACACCTTCATGGTGGGGTCGGATCGGAGTGCCAATCTTGTTTCTCACGCCAACGAGCGTGTGAAGGAGCTGCAGAAACCGCAGCAGCCTGAAGCTGAAGTCGCGAGAGCCCAAACGGAAGGTGGCAGCAAGAAGGAGAAGAAGCAAAGAGGAGAGGGTGAATCGAAGGCTCAGAATGCCGTCATTGGGAAAAACTCGGTCAGGGAGGTGGCGGTGGCGAACGACGTGCTTGTGGCCGATGGGCTATCGCTGCCCTTCCGTGAAGGCCGAGCTGACTTTGCTATCTGTATCGCCGTCATCCACCACATGTCCACCCGGACTAGGCGACAGGAGGCCATTCGACAGCTCCTGAAATGCGTCAGAACCGGCGGCCAAGTCATGGTGTACGTCTGGGCATTGGAGCAGGGTGAGAGTCGTCGTGGATGGGACGAGGGCGGAGAGCAGGATCTGTTGGTCCCTTGGGTGCTGAAGACTCAACAACCCAAACCCAAGAAGGAAAAGCAGCCAAAGGCTCCGAAGCAGGGGAAGCAAAAGCGGCAGCAGACGCAGGAGGAGCAGGCGAATACGCCAATGCAGCAGCAGCAAGCCCAGAATAGCACTGAGCCACAGGAAGCTATCGCCGGTAAAAGTGTTGGGGAAAAAGTTGAGGCCCCAACATCATCGTCAACATTATCATCATCGTCCATCCCGAAAGACGCTAGCACGGCGATCGGCAGCGGCACGGGGGCGGGCGTAACCGAGCCCGCAAGCGCAGACGCAGCCGCAGCCGCGACGGCGGATGCGGATGGCTCTGATGCCAAGGCCAAGACCGACACCGGGGGTGTCGCCGCCAACGCCGCCGACCCAGTCTTCCAGCGCTACTACCACCTCTACCGTAAAGGTGAGCTGGAAGAGGATGTGTTGGCAGCGCGAGGCGCAGTCGTCATGAGCGGGTATGAGCGCGACAACTGGTGGGTCGTGGCTACCCACGCTACCAATGACGAACAATAGTGTACCTATGTATAGGTAGTCATGTGTTCTGTCGTCAGACTCGGGACTGAATCGGCGACCTTGAAGGGCATCGAAGCGAACCTGTCTACCTTGCCTACCTTGTCTACCTTACGAGCTTACCTATCAACGAAAGAACACCATAAAAACATAAGAGTGTATTATTATGACTCCATGCATATTTCGTTACATCAACCCACCCAAGACTCTGTTTACCCACTGCCACCGTCCCGGTGCCTGACGCTACTGCTAGCTCTTTGGGCGAATGGCCCAAACACCGACCCTTTCCTCAAACCAAAACCCCGATCATGCAAGACTGAGCCTCTGCCCTGGCGTCATGTCTCCGTTTCCATCTTTTTTGTTTTGCCATGGTGACTTGCAGTTGGTCGTCGCTTCGGACTACACACGTACTACGTATAGATCAACCCCTTGCCCTGATTTCTCTGCCCCTACTTTGATTTCCATTCTTGGGGACCTAAACCTGAACCTGAAATTGAACCGATTAGCGAATGGTACCTGATTCCGATCATTGGGAGATGGACAGCTGGTGAGGAGCGAGTGTCCTGTTAGTCTGTCCCTCCTGACCTGACACTGACGTGATGTGATCTCAGGCATGTATGTATTTTTGTGTCTCGCACCTCGCCCTTGCCGTGTCCTTGGTGTCTGTCTGTCCCTGGTGTCTGCCCCTGGTATTCCTGGCGCTTCGTTCCTGATGTTCCTAGTCCAGTAGTCTACGTGTCTATGCTTAGGTGATAAATTGTTGGCAATAGTGTTTGTCATCTAGTGTCTAGACTACCACTCCAAGTATCCGAGGAATCTTCAGACTCGTTTCATTCCCCGTCCGTCGTTTATCGAACACTAACAAGCCTCGCTCGCCTAGCAAGCCTTCTTTTGAGATCGCGTCTCCGATCTACCCAATCTCCGTTTCTGGAGCCCCCTTTTAACAGGCTGAAGAAGCCCCCTTGTCAACCTAACCAATGACTGGATTCATTCGTACCCAATCGTCCATGTAAAATTTTGCCGTTATTTTGTTCACAGTAATTCTGATACATGGTATAAGACTACTCACGTCTCACACAGCCTGAACCAGACGGGTCTTCGAGGCCGTCTGATGACTGTAATTTCAAATTTTCCTCGAATAGTCGAGCAACCCAAAATGATTGTTTGGAAAGTCAATGCTAGTTTTCCCTCTCCGTTCCGAAATATGATAATTTCAAAATAACTCCGATCCGTCCCTACTCCCCTTGACCTAATCCCGATGTTTCTTGTTCTTTTCTCGTCTATGCTCTGGTCCTTTTGTAGCCCCCAAAGAAATATCCGAAGGTGGAAAGGAAAAAAGAAATGTAAACAAAGCTGAATCTTCTTTTTCCTTCCAATCCGAATGGTTATTGACTCCACACCGTTTTCGCCGTGTTTTTCCTGTTCCGTACCGTGATCCGTAATAATCCTGTTCACCGCAACCCGAGCCGCCGCGCAACCGTTTGTTGAGTGTTGGTTATCATCGTTGACTGGTTGTTTTACATTTTCGTTGCCTAGGTAGTTCCCGTCTAATCCCAACAAGTGACAAAGTGAAAGGAAACCCGCCAGTTCAGCCTATCATGTTGCCCGAACCGTCTCTCTCACTATTTCCTCAAGATCGCCTTTCTATCTCATATCTGATCTTAGTTCTAGTCACTTCGGGGGAAGTTTTATCAGCCAAGGAAAAGGAAACAAGAGGTGTAACAGGTGAGAGAGTTGAGACCGGCCAAAGAAGCCTATTGTTCGGTGAGAGATTTCCAGAAGTCACGACCCAATAAAAAGAAAACCGACGAAGAGAAACCCAAACAAAGATCAGAAAAAAGAAGGAGAGCGATATTATGTTCTGATGTCATCAATTCGTTCCAGAATTCATGAGAGGGGGAACAGGAGACAGTGAGATAAGTGTATTGTATCGGGGACCCAAAGTTTCTGGAAGGGTATGAATGTGTATTGTTTGAACCTCGAGCCGGAACAAAGGAAATAACCGTGTGGGATTAAGCTGTACATGTGTGAAAAGAAAAGAAAAGCAACAAAAAGAAGACGAAATGTAACAAAGTAGAAGAAGCTACCTCATTAGTTTCCTCCGAGTGAACTGGTTCTGGTATCTGAGATGTGATCTGTGTGGTATCCAAGGGATCCTGTTTCCGGTATCCGTGTCCTTATGTTGTTGTATCCAAATTTTTGTGCCAAACCTGTGGTATCAAGTAAAGGAAAGCAAAGGAAAAAGGCGAGCGGAAACCGAATAAAAACCGAATAAAAATCCGTGATAATGGAAAATTTGTGTTTGTGCCTGTTTGATCGTGACGCTGAGGGAAGACGAAAGGTATCCTGTTCTAGGCGTGTGCTTATTGAATCGCTGATGACACCAAACACGTAAGCGGGGCGTGTCCGGAAGAATGGA
The DNA here is from genome assembly GCA_033297205.1 of Pseudoneurospora amorphoporcata. Classification (NCBI taxonomy): domain Eukaryota; kingdom Fungi; phylum Ascomycota; class Sordariomycetes; order Sordariales; family Sordariaceae; genus Pseudoneurospora; species Pseudoneurospora amorphoporcata. The sequence goes on along the minus strand of MU859114.1, from coordinate 34,895 downwards.
AAAACACTCGCCATGGTTCGGGCTGAAAGCTTTGATGGTGAGAAAGCGTGTCCTCGGCCTCGAAGTATACCAGCTCAACCACGTAACTATAGTTCGCCAAACAGAAGCAGTCTAGATTTTCCTTCAATCACACCGTCCAAAGTCTCTTTCGCTCTTTTCTGGCTCTTTCACTCCAATCTCTGTCCACGTCGTGATGATGTCATGCCAGGTGGCGGTCCAATAGGCGAATAACCGTCCTCTTGTCGAGGCTGGAAGTGATGCCGTCTCCTGCTTGTCTCACGTATCCCTCCCGCATCTGGACTTGCCCGTCTTTTGACGGTTCCAAGTGGTTCCAGGGGCGGATAGGCTGAATAACCAGGGTGAGTTGGTCCAGGGCTCGCCGTGTCACTGTGGGTTGGGCTCACCATACTGGTCATGCCACCCGTCGAGTATGCAGGCGTGCTGTAGGGGCTTACTCCTGTCGTCAATTCGGCGACGCTTGGCAGCATTCCCCCACGGCTCTGATGAGTATAGCTCGATGTATGGATGGGAGCCAGACCTATAGCTGGCGCCAACGAATAGCCGCTAGGGTCGCTGCGATGGTGTGGCTGAGGGGGTGGTGCAAAGGACGATCGCGTGGGTAAGCTTTCGCGTCGAGCTGCCAGTGGCCGTCCGCCGGATGAAGGAGGCGGTATGAGAGGTCCAGGTGGGCCACGGCTGTACCTTGGTGAAGGTATAGTCGGAATATCTCTCGGGAGGCTTCCTTGAGACTGAGAGTGGCCATGATGGCCCCTGGAAGTAGGCATTCGATGGTGCATGACTGAGGGATCACCCAAGGCTGCTGTAGTCAGCGCGAAGGGAACAACTCCCGCTCGTCTGGCCATATCGACTTCGCCCAGCTGCCAATGCATTGCTTCAGCGGCACGCCAGGGAACCTGCATTTCTTCAGCTACCTTAGCCCACATTTCGGGTTTAAATCTGTGGATTGTTAGCTATGATTCCTGCTGGGAGAAGGGGTCTAAGCTTACCTCTCGTAGAGCCTTGCCAGCTTGTTCTTCCGCTCCTCATCCCATTCACTGCGTCTCTCGAGGTAGTTTTGGTAGTGAAGACGGCAGCTGATGGAGCTCCGACCCGGTAGACGCTTGGAAATATCGTCCCATTTCATCCCGCTTCCGCGAAGCTCGATGATCAGTGCGTCTTCTTCAGGCGACCATTTGCTCTGCTTTTTAGCTGGCGATTCAGAGGTATGTGGTGGCATGGTTCGTTTTCCGCCGCCGCTTCCCGGACGACTTGAGCTGACGCTTCCTGACACCGATTTCCCCAAACTGCCTCCTGCTCCTGGTCCGCCGGCACCGCTAGATCGCGGAGATCGAGTGCCAGTGGCTGGAGCAAACGTAGCGGATGGTGAACCGCCAAGAGGAGGTTGTGCCACCGTTGTGGAAGGCGGTATTGTTGTTGTGGATGTGTATCGGGAATGAGCCGCGGGGGGCTCATCTGAGTCGGAACTTTTGAGGAGTGATGCGATATCCACGATGGCGGTATCTACAAAGACTCCACTAAAATAGAGAGAGGTTCATAGACCCAGGAAGGATAGGTTCGCGGTTGAATTGTCTTGCCTGGCGCGGTAGGTTCGGAGTGATGGATGATCGAGTAGTTCTCGAGGAGGACACGTCGAAGTTATAGTTCTTCGGGCTGTTCGAGAGTGCTATGAAAGCTAGAAATGTGGATCTTGAATCCTTCTACTAATGTAGGTCAAGACTTGTTGTGAGACCGTTGGAAGGGGATGATTTGTCGTTGAAGGGTATCTTAAAGGTGCAAAGACATGTGGAGAAGGAGGATGGTCCAAAGATATCCCTTGAGAAAAGAGGACCCAGCCGAAAGGAGCTGTTCGTTTAGCTTCCTGAACGAGATCTGTTTGTTGATTGGTGATGTTCAGGCCAATGGTCTCAGGGCAAGGCTAATGAGACAGAGAGAAGAGAGCCAATTCGTATGACTGCTCTATCTATAAACTGGTGTACTAGAGCTCCGTTCATGGAAGGGCTATTCTTCCATATTTTGAGCTTTCGTCCGGTGCCAGGTCAGAGCTAAGAACCAGGGAAGAAAGGTTTGAGCGGTTCCCGGGAAGATGCGCTTTGCAGATTGGGGTGAAGGGTGAGTTGTTTAGCTCGAGACTGTATACCTCATCCAGGCGGCGAGGCTGGTGCGTGACAAGACCAGGATCTCTAGTGAAAGAGATGAATACAAACTAGGGACGGTGAAATCGTTAAAAGATACAATGGACAGGATTTATGGGCGTGTACGAATGTGAAAGCATCATACTGTACTCGCAAGCCAAGAAGTAGATGCATGGGCAGAACTAGGGGGGTGTGAGGGTATAAAAGGAGTGTGTGCTCGTCTAATGTGGAGTACTGGTGAGAACCTCCCATGTACTCAACGGGACGTAAGATGTCATGGAGGTCCCTGTAAACGGGATGCGCCTGGGTAGGGGGTCCGCAAGTAGAGCAATAACACGCCGGAGAGACATCCAGAGTTCCAGGCAGGATCGGTCTCCATCTCAGAGCAGCCAACACGTCCACAACCCAGCGTGGGCATGTCGTTGAGCTTGGTTCGTTCTGGAAAGCTCATGGCTTCAAGATGATACTTTACGCCCTTATGGGCCTACCACACAGCATCTTGGGCAAAAGGAATGCATCAAATGGGCCACGCTAGTGGCCGCAGCGTCACAACCCGGAAGCCTGTCTTGAGAATCGACTCGGCACACCAGGCTGGCTGACAAGTCAGGACGATTCTCATAAGCCACTGCCGCTCCAGCTGTCATGAGTCCGGACCAGTGTTCGGCATGCACACGTCACCGAAGAGGCAGCCAATTTCTCCCGGACTGTAAACCGACCGAAACCCGCCAGGGCGAGGAACTCCTCACCGTACAGGAAAGAAATCTTCCCCAGAGGCTCCAATGCCGGACGGAGAAACTGTTTGGTACCTGGCTTACATGCAAGCTAGGAGCGAAGTTGACCAGGGGCAATGACACGAAGTCATGCATAAAGCATGGCAGTGTACCGGACCAACATCTCCCCACGCATCGCCTTTTTCTGTAGTTGAAAAGCATCCTTCTCGCTTCCCAAGAAACAGGGCGCAATTGGTGCGCAGTTTCCCGCAAAATAAAGAGGGTAGTGTAAGATGAATAGAAAACACCGTTACGATACGCTGTCACGCCTGGGGCCTTTTGAGACTATGAGGCGATGCTAACGGTTGGGTGGAAAATGAACGAAATGTGTTGCGTTGAATGGCACAGTTGGGCTTTAACGGGAATCCCTTTCCTGTCCCACTGTATCGTACCGCAAATCGGGCGGCAGTTAAGGGTTTGGTGGCAGAATGGGCTGGAGGGGGATGGAAGCAGTGCTAGGTAGTAATAGCCAAGCCCAGCAAGGCCCAAGAGATGGAACAGCTAGGTTGGCCAAAGATTGATATCAGAATGGTAAGATACCTACAGGGCCGCAGATCAAATTTCTTGCAAGTTTGGTATGCAAATGTTGCGAGGATACTGAGACTGCGTCTTATCAAGTACCCATGAATACTTGTTAGGCCTTCCGCGAGACTGGTGAACTGGCGGACGTTGAAACCAATCTCACCAATCTAGTGGGGAACATTGACGCACAAACCACCCTCCATTACGACCACCCCTTGATGTTTGCTAGTTTCGTGGTCCCGTTTGTGTTGGATCCCCCTCCCTCAAAAAACCCTTTGTGTGCGTTATACAGACATAGACCCGAGCGTCCTGTTCACGGTTGCGGAGCCTCGAACTGAGTCAATATTCGCCGTACATCAAGGATATGTTAGAAATGACCAGCGACATCGCTATACTGGTATGGAGCTCTCCTCCGCTCGTGGATTCCGCCTGGGGGCAGTCATCAGGGTCCAAAGAAAAGCAAAGCAGGAGCACGGCACGCGAACCTTTTCCCGCTTCCCAGCAACATTCCCATGTCGACCCAAGGATAGTCATCGTTCGGCTTTGCACCCGTAGGACATGAGCTTTACAGACCTGAGGGCCTCTCCGAGCAAGGTGATGATACATATTGTTGTAAACGGGCTTGAAGCTGTTCATAGGGTGTTCATTCCGTACCCATGATTGCTGACCATATTTCAGAAATCGACTGCCATTGTGCGCAACGATGGGAGTGTCTTGAGGTAGGAGATGACCAAGTCTTTTTACCATCTTTCTTAAGAGGCACAAGAGTGACGCCGATCCCTACAGAGCTTGGGTCAATGGTAGTCGCATGGATGATGGCTCTCTGAAGCGTTCCATCTCCTACGCGGACACGACGTCGACTGAACATGGCGTTCAAACCGTCGCAACAAGTCGGGTGCGGAACAGGGGCTTCGCTGCTAATTGGTGACAGTGCGGAAGAATAAACGACCTCAATTGTCTGTGCGTCTCGGGACTTGTTGCTCTGAAATCTGACCACCGTCTTTGTTAAACCCAGGTTGTTTTGGACATCGTTTGGCTTTTGGCGCTGGCGGATTGCCAACAATCCTCAACAATGGAATTATGCTTGCGGGAGCGGCCAAATGCTCCTCGTGACAGAGAGTATTAGCGCAACTTCCCGCAAGTTATGCCACCAAATTCCATGGAGCCACAGACGGCCTCACTGCTCCGGACATCGAGAACCGATGAACTGGCGGTCAAGTTTCTGCTGCAGTATTTTCCCTTTCATACACCATGGATCAGGGCTCCTGATGAACGGCAGTAGGGCCGTATGGGCACGGAAGAGGGCCGTGACTCGCGTTCCTTCACGGACTCGTTGTTCTGGAGGAAGAAAGGGATTGCTCGGTGTTGGACCAGGTGTTCCACGTGTGGGTTTGGACGGCTAGACCAAAGAAACAAAGTCCGCCCTTTATGGAGCCCCCTGATGACCATCCTCCTATGTGCTGGACTGGTTCGAACTGCCAACATCTGGGATAGCTCGGCCTTGACGAAGACAGGATCAAGCATGCCCCACATGACAGCCACAACCTGTGAGCGGGCTGCTTTGGCGGCGGTTGAACCACCCACGTACCCTTCCGAGTTTATGCGAGACTATTGGCTTCTCGTTGAGTGTCAGCCTCCTCCATGGGCTCTGGGAACCAGGTAGATGCAGTTTGTGCATGGTGAACGTTCCAAGCGGCTGTATCTTCTGTTGACGTTGACTCATTCCACACAAACAAGGCTGTCATGTAGCCAAAGCAACAAGCCGTGATAGTTGCACGTTGTAAGGAGGAAAGTCACAGCCTCAAGGGAGCATATGAGGCCGGGACCGAAACTTGGAATAGGTCAAGCAGCCTTTGAGAAGATGATCTGGCCGGATGGTAACGGATGAGTGAGGAATGCCCGATAAAGAACTGAAACAAAGGGAAACATATATAGGATGACGGCAGTTCTCCGCTTGTTGTTTTGCTGTTGCTGTCCGAGTAAAGGCAACGACTGCCTGTCGAGCCTGCTTCGTTTGCTACCTGCATTCATTATCTGAGACAGGTTGTTTACGAGCAATCTGATGACGATTCTTCGGCTGTACAGTATTGCCATCTAGGATGATGTGATACCGGTCAGCCGATCTTGATTCATAACCTTTTGTGCAGCCGAGTCCGAACAGCTAGCTCCCCATCTGGGTGTTCAAGGATGGCTAAGCTTGTAAGACGAACTCCATGGAGGCCCTCTGTGTTCCCGAGTTCGTTACCTTAAAATTCGCCTCCAGTTCTCGCTCGAGCCCAGCACACGTCTTGAACAGTTTGGGTATGTTCAAGTTCCCGAGTCCTGTTCGTCCAGTATACTCATTCGCCGGTTGACCGAGTGCTAGTGGCATCCACAGGAAAGGGAACACCCGCGGGATACCACCCAACAATGATTTGGAAGCAAATCGGCTTGCTTTCCTGCAGAAGTTCAGCCGATACATGCTAGCTGTTGCTAACAGCCATTCTCAAGTATGTACCTGTGACTCGAATGATGTATGCGATCAAGCTCTTGCTGTACTGTTGAAGCCTGTAGCGACTACGTGGGCTTTCGGGTGCACTGGTCTCCAGATGTCAAGGGCCGTCTTTTTATCGACGCGAGTTCCGTTTGATGGCGGCAGCAATATCCATTGCGTGCCATTACCCACCCCAAATTGGTTGAAAAAAGTGGTATTGGCTGCCCAAAAAGCTCCTCGTCTTTCGGTCGTACCTCCCATGTACCCCACGTCTGAGCGATAGGTACACTCCCCTCGCAGGCCAGGGCTGAACCTGGTCGCAATGACGACTTGCCGTCCCTCGCCGCCGTTCTCGCGTGGTAACGAAGCAGAGTTTTGCAGACATTTTGAATTTGACGGGAACCCGGCGTGGCGGTGAACAGCACCGAGAAAGATTTTGAGAGTGTCTGTAGCAAGCACGCATGCCTCTACACAGTGATACGTGGGTGAGAAGTATCCAGGCCATGTCCTTGTTCGTCTTGAAAGCGCATCTTTGCGGCTTGTACACGGCGTTTTGGAGGGCGCCTGTCCAGTCCAATTTGGTGACCGAGTGTCTGAACAGAGCACACCTTTAGCCAAGGCTAATCGAGATGGAGGCCATTGCGGCCGGCCTATGCAGACAACGAAGCTCGTCAGAATCACACCCTTGAACGGAGCATCACCGAGAAGTGAATATCAAGGCTGGGGGCGTTGCGGGTATAGACACCACTCACTCGTTTAGGGACTGCGGTCATGTGTTTTCCTTGACAGCCTCATCTGGGTTTCCCTTGACCGGGTGCGGGAGGCAACGCCGATTGAAAACGGCAAGGAAGAAGTGGAACATGGGGGAGGAGAAACAACGTACAGGGCATTGTGACTTGTCAGGTTCTGCAACGAACCTTTGGATCTGTGTTTCATGACGGTCCGGCCGTTTGCACAGAGACGAAAGAGGAAACCTTGAGTGGTTGAGTGGCTCCTTGATCCGGATATCGACATGTTCCCCAGTCCAGGCGTGGGAGACGGATAGATGCGTCTTGTCCAATATGCCAAGTGCAGCAAAGGTAGCATGGCATTGTGGTGGCTCAAGGGCCTGCCTGCATTGTCTGCAGCCTCAGTCCATCCCGAAATGGTTGTGGAGGAGGGCAAGATGGGCTGGCCAATGGTGGTTCGTGGGTGCGTTTGAAGTCTTGCTTGCCGCAAATCTCAAGTTTGACGGCATATGATGGCCGCCCGTATGTGCCTGCGCCCTGCGATGAGGTGTGTTCCCAAGGACATGGCTTCCTCTTGTCGGAGCTTACAAACGGATGAGACTCAATGGTATCGGAGCCCGAGGATCGCAGTGCGTCCAGCTGGCTATCCTTCCCAGTCGAAATGAGTGGACATTCCCAGGCTCTCGGCTTCGTTCCGGGCGGGTGGCCGTGTTTGCCGCAATAGCTTTGTTCACTTGTTCCGTATTGGCGATGGAGGCGTTGAGATGTTTTGCGGGGTTTGCAGGTAACAAGAGGATTCTCTGAGGCGCAGAGGCGAAACTTGGAGAAGGGAGTCGTAAAGCGTCAATGGCTTTGGACTATGCAAGCGACCTGGGCTGTGTGCAGCGTGGCCCCGAAGAGGATGGAAACGAAAAGCGAGTGGCCCAAGTTCGACTCAGAATGGCAGATTGGGGAAGTGGGAAAAAATGAAAGCAATTTGCGTGATGACTGTGTCAAAATCCCTAGGTAGTCTAGTCTAGAGGTTGTATCCGGAGGGAAAGAGCCAATAACGGCGGAGCGAGAGCCAGACGTGGATGATGTGCATGCAGTGTGTGATGCCTCGACAAGAGGTTCATTCAAGAGGAAGGAACAACCGATCTCTCGTGGCATCAAGGCAAGTGGACGGTACCTCTGGGCTGTGTCTGGCAACATAAGTAAGACTGCCCGCTTTTACGTGAAATTACAATGTTGCATTACCCTTGCAGCCATTGGGGTTAAGTAGTCTCCTGTAACCTAGTTGTAAAAATGGTGGCCCGTGCCCGTGTCATCTTTTTTGCTTGCTATGGCAACCCGACTGCGGCATTGTCTTTGTAAACAAACAACGGGTCAAGGTGTTTGGTAGCCCATCTTTGACCTTCAACCCACGATGGATGATATACTGACGGAGTGTACGTGGCTCAAATATCATTGCCTGTTAAACTTGCCCTTTCTTACACAATTCTTGACTTTGTATCGTTTGGTTCGTCACCGCCCAAATCTCTAGTGAGGTGACAAAAAGGAATGAATGGAGCGTTCAACGGCCCCACATTGGTGATTGGCGCCTGTACCTCTGTTCCTAATCGCCGTCATCCGGTCAAGTGAACTTCTCCTTGTGCCCAAACTTCGCCCAAATTCCGTGTCACTCCTAGAAACCTGGATCCCACTAACCAGAATTCAACGGCTCATACTTCACCCAAGGCTACCAACATGGCGGACGTTCCTATGTACGTGACGTCGGAGTACACCTCTGCCGAACGTCGCATCACGCCCTCATGGTCCATCGCTCAGCTAAAGACCAAGATGGAGCCCATCACGGGCATTCCCCCTTCCTCGCAGCGCATCACCCTCAAGACCTTGACGAATGAAACCATTCCGATTGAAGCAGCGGACGAGGAGACTACGTATTTGCAGAACTACCCTCTGGCACCGTATGCAGAGTTCCAGGTGAGGCTGGCTCATACCGACTTCCCACATAGAGAGGCAATGCTGACTATGCGCTAGATCGTCGATCTGCGACCTCCCTCGGCGAGGCCCAACTTCAACGCCGCAGGCGTGGAGAAGTATGTGATGCCAGAGGACGAGTACGAGAAGAAAACCGATTCAGTTTTGGCGTGGAAGAAGGCCCAAAAGCTCGGACGCTTCGACCCCAACGCCCCAAGCCATGAGCAAGCTAAGATGGCTGCGTTTGCTAGGGAGGTTGAAGAACGCGGAATTGAGGTCGGAAAGCGATGCAGAGTTGGCGAAGACGACACTAGGAGGGGAGTGGTCAGGTACGTTGGTGAGGTCAAGGAGATCCCAGGCAGCATTGGTGCTTGGATTGGTGTTCACCTGGACGAGCCAGTGGGCAAGAATGATGGAAGCATTGGAGGAACTCGGTATTGGGGCGAAGAGTCTCGACTCAAGCATGGCGTCTTCGTCAGGCCAGACCGAGTCGAGGTTGGCGACTTCCCCATCGTAGACGACCTCGAAGACATGGAGGAGATTTGAAAAACCAACATCTACTATCTGTACCGACCCCCACAGTTCGGAAAACTACCTGCCAGCTTGACGCCGTTACCGATAATCCAGCGATGTATTCGTTTCGGGTATACCGATCAGACGGAGGGGTGATAGGGAGATCAGGGAAGCCAGCGTATAACTGAGGTTGTCAAGCAATCCTGTCCGGATTATTCAGACTTTGGACTGCAAGGATCGCGACAAGGATCGCAGCTTTCCATCGATGAATGCCTCTCTAACTTAAACGCACGCCGGTTGATGGTCGCCTCTTTTAGAACGAAATATGGTCAATGACCTTGGAACCGCACGACACTTCTGCCCATGTCGTCGATGAGACATTCTGATACTGATTGACGAGCGATGGAGGAACCTTGTCTTGAGTTTCCGTTCCGCCCGCGATACCCTTCCACCGCAAGTGCGTACCCGGTAGGACAAGGAGTTCTAGAAACCACCCACCCATCTATGATGCCGGACACAAAAGGCCCTCTCAGTCGCTTGGTGAAAGTTAACAACTCCGTTGAAAGACGAATTCCGGAAGAAAAAGTGCTCCGTCGAAACGTGTGCGGTCTGCGGTTAGCCGAGCTCATATCGCGTGAAAGTTTTACCTCATTGATTCACGATGCGCTTAAAAGAGTTTACGTGTAAAGGGAATCAATGTTCGCCAACCACGTTTTTACCCCTGACAAACGTGCAATTTGCAACAATGTCGGTTCAACTAAATGGAAGCTTCCACGAAGCCGTGGAAGACGCCACATGGCTAATTAACTGCAGCTATCCATCCGAATCGCTGTTCTCGAACGATTAGACTTTGGGGCCGCTCCGTCTGTTCTAAGCAGCAACCCGAAGTTTATTATCGCGTCCTTCGTTGTATCAGTTGTCATGTCTGACAACAGTCTCTGTGCAAGATATCATCCGCAGACTAAGGAAGAGGCCATGCTCACCACCTGGTAAGTAATAGGTAAGCGACCAGCCTCGATACATGATCGGACTGCGCCAGTGCCTTCCGAGCAAGCCGAAGGCCTCATGGCATGACTGATCCGGCAAATGAGAACACAAACTCGAAGTCCCATTGAAACTTTCTGGCAACGTGTTCCTCGGTGAGACTAGACTGGTGAAGAGTGAACATCTCGTAGGCTGGCCTTCGCAACCTCTTCGGTAAGTGCCTGCTTTGCGCAGATATTGCGAGATAATGGGCGGTAAAATCACGGTGGGTGTCACAAGCACAGGGGAAACCCCATACATGCCTTTATACGGTGATGGCACAGCGATCCTCCGCATCCCGTCCGGAAATGCGGCGTCCGATGTTTCCAACGGCCGGGGTTCACGGGGCCATCGGAGAGGGGCCTGTCTCGGCCTCGGAGCCCGATGTGCCCCACAGAATAGAATGCCCCTTTCCACTTTCCAGCTTCGGATTGAGCAAGTTCGGTCGCACTTGGTGTTCTTTGACCCGCACTTGCACTCAGATTGACGATACCACTGCCGGTGTCTCCAATGTGTGGCTCGCCTCCGGTTCCCTAGCACGCCCTAGCTCAACCCCGGCCTACACACAAGCCAACCTCAGACTCTAGCAAGATGCCTGTTTTATACGGTACACAACCTGCCACCCTGAATCCTCTATAAAGAAGCACAAACCTACGAGTCCACGGACCGTCAAACCTTACACATAGATCCTCCGGCGAATCAGGGCGCATCAGCCGCCATCACCTAACTGTGTCGGCGGTCCTGCCAACTTCAACGCCGTCGATCCTATTGCCAAGAGCCAAGAAGACCAAGAAGTCAGCCAAGCTTCTGAGCTTAGCGGGATACCTTCCCCACAGCCTGCACGTGGCCCGACAGTCTTGTACCTCGCTATTTGGCCCCCGCTCCATTTTGCCTTTGGCCTACACTAGACTCACTCACCTGCGTCACCAACACTTGGCCCGGGCGCCCCATCGAGCCCGTCCGTCCACTTCATTTCTTGCATTCTTTCTGCATCTGACGAGAACTAGAAGGACGGACGCCCGACAGTCTGACCTACCAGAGCAGCGCTCGTCTTTTCTTTCTCACAAGTGCCTTTGCCAGTCCCGGGCACAACCTACAATTATCCTCAGCCCCATCTCATCTCATCACCTCAAAGAGCATCGCATCGCATATCAAGACTACAAACCGCCGCAGGGCGATCCCAAGACCGATAAATTCCAAATCAATTCCAACCAGCGTGACGGGCTCAGCCATGTTCTGCCCTTGCCGTCCGACTCATACCTGTACAGAGATGTGAGACCCCTGGTCTCTTGCTCTAGACAACTAGAATCCGGCCCTTTTTATTAGGCGTCTCTCATCCTCTCCAGCCGGCAAGAACCCGGATTGCCACAACGCGAATTCGGACCCTTCTTTTCACTGTCGCATAAACCTCTACTTGAAAGATCTCAACATGGCCATGTCTACCGTTGCCGCCGCCCTTGGCCAGATGGCCTCACGACGACCACTCTTTTTCCTCGCCGTCTTCACGCTGGTAATCTCAGTCGCGAATGCGCTTAGTTCTGTGCCGGAGCTTTCGGACTTTGCGATGGACCAATATCTCACCCTGCAACTTACCGTGCCTTCAGGTTCAGGTGACGCCCCACCGGCCAGACACAAAGTTGTCCCATTGACTGAAGCTGTTGGGATGAACCAGTCCGCCACAGCTCGAGAGGTAGGCCATCAACAAAGGATATCCAAAAGTGCAGCTCCCACTAATGAACCCGGTTAGTCTATCAAAATCGAGGGAACTATGGTTCCTACTGAAGAAGGCGATTGGCTCGAGTTTATCGACTCCAATAGTATTGCTTATCTCAACTGCGACAACTCTAACTCAACTTCCTTTTTGAATCAGCTTATGGCCAAGGCACCAAAGGCTATTCTGCTGTTCAGCTTGACCGGGGCTGGCTGCAGACGTGACAGCACGGATGATTGGAACTATACCACCATTTTCACCATGACCGACCACATCGATGCAAAAGACACACTTAACCTCACAATGTTAGGCGGTACCGCCTCGATTACTGGGGATCACGAGGAACCCGACGATGATGAGGACGAAGAACGAACCGGACCTGGCTCACCGGTTGCCATGAGCATTCTCTACAGTATTACCGGAGTTATTACTTTACTCTTCCTCGTGATTATCGCAACCGGAGCGATCCGAGCCCATCGTTATCCGGAGCGATATGGACCTCGGACCGGCTACGGCGGACGGCCTAGTCAAAGCAGAGCCAAAGGGCTGGCTCGTGCAGTACTTGAAACCTTGCCTATCGTCAAGTTTGGAGAGAATTCCCCGGCCAAGCCCGATCCCGATCTCGAGCTCGAACAGCAACCCTCCAGGCCATCACAGGATCCAGCGCCTGGGGCAAGATTGTCGGCAATTCAAAAGGAGTTACGGTCCTCGAACGAATCTCAAGGACCCGTGACCGTATCAAGTGTGGACACTTCGGAACAGGCTTCATCGGCAACAGTCCATGGAGCTCAAACGGGCATGACCAATACCGCCGGCAACCTTGAAAATACGAGCTCAGACGACATCAATCTGGGCTGTTCGATTTGTACTGAGGATTTCACAGTTGGTGAAGACGTTCGGGTTCTCCCTTGCAACCACAAGTACCACCCCGCTTGCGTCGACCCTTGGTTGGTTAACGTCTCGGGAACTTGCCCCCTGTGGTAGGTTTAGTGAACGTCCTCGCAATCAATGTTGACATACTGACCGTCCGTAGTCGTCTCGATCTTCGACCTCACAGCTCAATCGAAAGCACTACCGGCCCTGACGAGAATATTTCCGGGTCTTCACCGACAGCAGGCGGAAACACCCAGCAACCCGGTACCAGTGGAATCGATATGCGAAGCAGCACCCCTAGAGAGCGGAGACGGTCCTCGCGGATTCTCGACTTGCACAGACTCCGGGCTGCCTCTATCGAAGAACGTATCGAAATCTTGAGGAGACATAGGGCTCAGCAGCAGCACCGGCGGTCTATTACTGGATCATCACTCACAGGCGACCCTGACAACGGCGAATTCACAGATCATACTCACCGAAGGCTACTGGCTGAGCGATTCCGAGGCAGATGGAGGCGATCACGGCCTCCAAGTCACTCGCATTCAGAATCTACAGAGAGAAATACACCCACGACCACACAGTAAAACTCGGCCCTTGAGGAGTTGGGGTGGAATTTTGATTAATGACTTCCCGAAAGAACGTTGAACGCGCCATCATTTGAGCGAGCGTATTGAAGCAGGTGGCGAATTACCGATCATCTGTCACCAGATGATCGGAGGGTGTTTTTTTTTTAAAAAAATTTTTTTTTTTTTGGTTTTATTTTATTTTATTATTTTTTTTGGGTGGGTCGTGGAAAAGGGGGGGGGGGGGGGTGTTTTTTTTTTTTTTTTTTTTTTGTTTTGTTTTTTTTTTTTTTTTTTTTTTTTTTTTTTTTTTTTTTTGGGGGTGTGGGGGGGGGGGGGGGGGGGGGCCCCCCTTTTTTAGTTTTTTTTTTTCTCTATTGGTTTATCGTCTTGTTTTGGAAACGTCCGGCACACGCGGGGTGGTTTTTTGGATATCATGCATAGACGCTTCGAGTTTGCGCTGCCTGTTTGTTTTCATTGGCTTGGTTTATGTCAGGGACTGGGTGAAATACCTCGGTGCATTTCTGAGGCGTTATAGGGTGTGGTTTGAACGATAAGGACGGGTTCGCATGTCTACTAGGAGGACAACAAGTTGGAAACAAGACTCATTTGGTGATGACGCATTTGGGGCTCCTAGGGTCTGCCTGCCTTAACCGGCTCAACAGGACAGGACGGACGGAACAGAAGAGTGCGGACCTAGGTTGGAAGCGGACAAGACAATCAGTTGGATAACTCGAATCGGGAAATATGAGCAGGTAGTTACAATCATATTTATCAGTTAGCACTACAAATGTATGTAATTTTTGAAATGGACTGATCCTTGAAAATAAATAGGCAGTCAACTAAACCATCTACAGAAGATGTATTTTACCTCAGGATCTGCATGTCAGCCTCAGCTCAGCTACGCTCGAGCGCTGCTTGTCCTATAGCCACCCCGAACTGCGATTTCGTCTCACCGAATCTATCTTGAATCTATCTAGCCTGCATATGATGCGTTATAAATCGAGCGGCGGGCGGCAGTACTCGAGCCGATCCATTTCATCCGTCCCATCCCATTGTAATCAGCCTGGTACCTCTTCTTCCTTCTTTCCTTCCTTCCATCCCACCTGCCTGCACCATCCGCTCTACCACGGCAGCTGCCTAGGTTGTCTTCCATCCCATTTGCCTTGCTTGGGGCCTTGGGGTACGCACATAAGATACTTGTCGCATCCTCTTTGCAACAACACAACACCAAAAAAACGCGCGGTTGGCGCAGTGGTCAAGCGCATCACTCGATTTGTGGGTTAAAATCCCCGGCGAACCTCTGTTCAAACAGGAACTCTGGATGCAGAAGTTCAAAATGGTAAATGTCACTACTGAGTGAAGACCAGGGCTTGAATCCCGGACCGCGCAAGGTTGTATTTTCTTTTCTTTGTTTTCGGTTTTTTTTTGTTTTTTTTTTCTTTTTTTTCTAACGCTTTTAGCACTTTTTCTTTTACTAATAATAGATAAACTGCTATCATAGATTTCGGTTTTCATGATGCCTGATAGAAGTGAAGATGGACCTAGAAGTGTCAGTTCTATTTCCACTTGCATACACAAGGTACTTCTATATTTCGAATCCACACTTGACGACTGACTGGCCGCGGAGACGGCACCAACGGAATTATTGATGGACTCCCAGATACTTACCATAGTAGGAAAGTATAAAAGAGGGGAAGGGTTGTAGACCTTAACAAAGGGTAGAAGGCTTGTTAAAATCGAAAAGGATTGTTGGTTTTAGTAAGCTATATTAGTAAAGGTTAGCGGGCATATAGGGGACAAATCTTATACACTACTCGCCAAAGTCGCGCACGGGTAATAGACTGGTTTATTGAAAAAATCTACAATATTTACGGCCTTCTAGAGTTAATAATATTAAATTGTAGCTCCTAATTCGTTTTATAATTTTAAAATTTTTTATCCTCCTCTTTAGAAGTAATTTTCAAGCTCTCTTCTACGTTCTATTTAACTACCAACGGCTAAACTGAATGTATTAATATAGAGATAGAGAAATACCTTCGTTTTTAAATTAATTAGATATAAGACGATTAGGTCAATTAACTACTAATCGCGAAATTCGCTAAAAATAGTTTAATTTCTAAGACAATAGAAATATCTTTTTTCTTTACTAATTATAATTTCTACTTTTGTATAAGTATTACACTAGTAAAACTATACTCGCTAAATTTCTTAACTTAATAATAAACAGAGTATTTTTAGGCTAATAAAATTACTAATTATTTTAAAAAAGTATTAAAATACGTTATAAACTGAATAAAATAAATTTAATAATAATACGAAAATAATCCTAATATTCGAAGAAGAAATATCCTAAAATATAGAATAGAAGATAAAGTCTTATTTAATATAGAGAACCTTGACACCAGCCGCCCGCACGTAAAACTTACCTCCCTCTACGAAGGTCCGTTTGAAATCGTTAAAGCAAATAATTATAAAGTTACATTTAAACTCCCTATTAATATAAAATATAATCCAACCTTCTATATTAGTAAAATTAAATTATAAATTAAAATCAATATCCTAGGATAATTGGAAGCGTAAGAAAAAGACGTTAGTATAAATTATAATCGGAATATAAGAAAGATTAATAGAGAGAAGGAATTGATAAAATAGGACTTTATTAAAATTAACGATTGTAGAAAACGGCTAACGGCAAATAAGAATACTTTATTATTTAAGCGCCCCCTTACTAACTATTATAGCAACCGTATACTAATATAACTATATCCTTTAATATAATATAATAATTTTATAAAGTGTACTGTTACGAACTTAAGCGGCACTAGGGTCGCCTAAGCCGTCAGGACCCGACTATTACAGTGTAGGGCGAGGTAGGAGGGTAGATGTGACATACGTAGTTGTACAAGGAGAGAGGAAAGGAAGAGAGGGAAGTGTGCGGTCTAGATATAGGGATGCCCTGGATCCAGACTAAGGCCTACTGGTGTATGCATGCGTGCGATCCTATTGGGCAATGGCCAATGGAGACTTGATAGCTGTGCCAGTCGTGCAGCGTATTACTAGTGCTATTATAGGTAATCTTGTGATACTACCTCCCTGCAAAAGAAGCTCACAGAGCTTCAAACCCTCTATCTAGTATATATATATGAAATGATAGATTATCCCTCAATTCCCATCTTCCAACTCCTCGATCCGTGACTGAGCGCTTGTGATTCGCGATTAAACGGCCGCGCTGTTGTCATTACCCTGTCGGTAGGTCCTATCCTCTAGTTGTGCCTGCACATTCTTTGTTGGGGGCCGCATGCCCTGCTAGACCTCCGCTAGCCTCCTAAATACTCTGCTAAAGAACTGGTCCATCTTCTTTGAGTCCTTCTCAGTTAGGAGTTTGAGCTCCCAGCTTACGACCTCGATCGCGGACATTCGTGCTTTACAGTCAACCGCGATGTCCGCGACGGTAGTATTGATTTGCTCTTTTAGGTCGGCAATGCGTTTGGAACGTCTCAGAGGCGGGGCTGGAGGCGCTGTATAGCGTGTTTAGGGTGCGGGGACGCTATATAGTATGTTTGGGGCGCTTGAGCCTTCCGCTTCGGAGCTGAGGCCCGTTCTTAAAGTATAGCCTTGATTTCTAGCTAGTTTCAAACTGCTGGCAGGATAGGCATATTTAGGTGATCGCGATGGAAGGTGGTGACGGCTTCTCTTGCTCCTTTAACGTTGTTAAGGGGCTTGTCAGTGGGGTTGTGATGCTTCTACTTTACAGTGTAGAACTAGTGACGGTTGCCTCCTCGTTGGAAGTAGTCTAATAGCTTGTCGAGTTCCTATTCTGCTACTTCTTCGTAATTATTAGTCCTAACTATTATTCTACCTTCGTTGGCTCGTACGTCGCCTTACAAATCGGCTTAGCTAGGAAGGCTCACGTGGTGAGGTTTGACTATAGAGACGTGGAATACTAGCGAGCACTTCATATTGGTAGGTAAGATCAGCTTGACGTTATGGGAACGTGCCCAATCTACCTTAAACAGGCCCTCCTATCGAGGGCAAAGCTTGTTGTGTGGCCTGCCGTTATTGAGATTGGTTGTATTCAGCATAACGAAATCACTAGAGCGGTATTTTAGTACGTCCGACCAATTTTCGTTAGCGTTGGCCTCGTATCTGTCTTGTGCCTTCTTTGTAGAGGTACGTACATAATCCTAAATAGCTTCGAAACGAGCGAACAGCTTATTGGCCTTTAAGTATTCCTTCTATTGTTCTAGTAAGAAGCTTTCTGACGGTACAACCGCTGCGGGCTTAACGCTTATGCGGGGGTAAAAACTATAGTTGGTAAAGAAGGGAGTTACGCCTGTAGTCTTAGAAATTATATTGTTACCTACGAATTCTACTAGTGGAAGCTATCGTGCCCAGTTTGTTTGTGCCTAATTAACGAAGATACGTAAATATTACTCTATCTTTGCGTTGATGCGCTCCGTTTGGGCATTTGTCTGTGGGTGGAAAACGGAGCTTAATAGCCTCTTAATAGCTAAGCGTCTGCAAATCGTAAACTAAAATAGAAAAACAAATTGGGAGCCACGGTCGGAAATAACGGTATCTAGTAGGCCGTAAAGGGTGTAAATGCGGTTAATAAAGCGGTCCACCAGTTCTTCCGCTTCTATAGTAATAGTGAGGATGTAGTGGCACATCTTCGTTAGGCGGTCTATTACGATGGCGATATGCTTGAACTTCAAACCTAGATATAGACTTTCTAATAATAGAGAGACGTAATTAATCGAAATATCCGTCTATAGCACGTAGGCCACGGGCATGGGCTTGAGATAGCTTGCTTTAGCGCGCCGCGATACTTTCGTTTTCGAGCACACTAGGTAACTCTTGTAGTAAGTCCGAACGGCTTCTGTTATGCTTGGCTAGTACTAATACTCGTTTATCTATACTTATATTTTGTCTTTGCTTGGGTAACCCGCCGTTAGTAACGAGTAAGCGCGGTAGATAAGTAGTAGGTAGGTAGCGGTATTATTAGGATCAATGAGCACCCTCCCTCTGTAGTACGCCTTACTTCCCGCTGTGGAGTATTTAGCGAAAGCGACTTTCAGCTTCTTTTTAATATGGGGACGCTATTTAGTGCGGCCTGGATCTCTTAGGCAGCTGACAGCCTCCTGCATTAGGGTTGACTGGTCGTAGCTCTCGTTGATAATGTTGTCGGTCGACTTGTCCGGCTCCTCTAAGGTATCTAAGAATAGTAGGAAGACTTCCTCGTTGAAATCGAGGACGTTAGTAGCTATAGCTGACAGGGAGAGGTACTCATCCTCGAAGCGAGCTGAGTTAATGAGTTTGCGATTCTTGGCCTTTAGACGGTGATTATCTATATCTAGCGGCACGTCCTCTAGTTTCCTGCTTAGCGTGTCTAGACGAAGATTATGTGATCTCGGTATATAGCGGATTAAGAAGTTGAAGCGTGATAGGAACTATGACCACCGCATATGGTGGGGTATGAGCTGCTTGTTTGTTGTAAAAGTTTTTAAATTCTTATGATCCGTGATAATATCGAAAGGTTGCTGGGCGCCCTCTAGTTCTGAGCGCCATTCTTCTAGAGCTTTGACGATGGTAAGGAGTTCTTTATTATAGATATTGTAATTGTACTCCGCCGATGAGTGTCGTGCCGAAAAGTAGGCGACTGGGTAGAGCACGCCGTTATTTCCGTACTAGGAGAGGGTGCTGCCAGATGCCCAATTGGAAGCATCAGTTTTGACAACTGTTTTCTTGAACTAAGTGTAAATACGCAAGGTCGGTCTACTTGTGAACGTAATCTTTAAAATTTCGAAAGCGGACTACTATGCTACAGTCTATACCTATTCCGCGTCCTTCTTCGTAAAGTTATAAAGTAGTACCGCTATTATCCAGAAGCCTTTAATAAAACGACGATAAAAGTTAGCAAATCCTAGGAAACTTTGCAAAAACTTCTTAGACGTTGGGGGCTTCTAATCTATAATGACTTTAACCTTCTCTAGGTCCATCTCGATACCGCCAAGCGTAATGATCAGCCTAAGGTATTTGGTTTTCTTAGTATAAAACTCGTACTTGTCGACATCGACCTGCAAGCCAGCCTTTTCCAAGCGGGCGAGAATATCGTCTACGTGTTTCTGGTACTCTTCCTCGTTATCCGAAAAGATGAGGATATTATTTAGGTAGGCGGTTGCGTAGATATCTAAGATATTGTGCAAAATGTCGTTAACGTAGTTTTGAAATACGCCTAGCGCTCCCTATAGGCCGAAAGGATATACGAATGATTCAAAGAGACTAAAATGGGTGATAAACGCCGTTAGCTATTTGTGTCCCTCCGCGACGCGAATGCGGTTGAAAGTGGCGATGATATCTAGTTTAGTGAAGATCTTTGCTTTGCAAATAGCGTTAAGGGTTTCTTTGATCAAAGGGAGCGGGTAGCGACTCTTGAAAGTAACGTTATTGATTCTTCTATAGTTTAAAGTCTGACACCTCCGTCGGATTTCTCTACCAGCAGGATTTAGGAAGCGGCTTCGGATTGTGAGTGTGACAAAGGCAGTAATCTGGGCTTGGAACAGTAGTTTAATTCAGCTAATAAACTACTTTGGTCCCGAAGGCCTTGTTGATCCCTTCAACCTTCAAATAAAGGCTAGGCTTTAAGGCCTTCTTATACCAAAGAGGCTTGGTACGTACTGAGGCACGCACCGAGCCTTGTTGCCTAATGCTTCAAGGTATCTATCTGGCGGTCTTTATATATATAGACCTTCCTAAGTGCTTCCAACTATTCTCCTTTTTCCTTCTGGTGCCGGCCTTCGTTCAGTCACCCTCATGATGATGCTTATATTACAGGGTTAGACCTCTGTGACTGTCGTACGTGATTGCTGTCATAGCTCACTACCATATACTATTCACATGCTTGTGCAGGCTGCAGCTGCTTTAGAAGTAGCTACAGTGGCGCTTATAAGGCTGACGTTAAGCGTTGAGGTTCTGTTAGCCTTGGAAACCCTAACCCAGAACTGTAGGCAAATGTCCGTGTGACAGTGAGGGACGGATAAACCCTATACGAAGATTATCGTTAATCCATTTCTTAATCACGCTTAGCTTATCGGGGTTGAATGCTTTAGATTTCGTATAGGGTGCTTGCTCGCTCGGGCGGAGCTCGATCTTGAGGTCGTACGAGCAGTGGGGGGGTAAGACTGTGACGTTGTAAGGTCTAAAGACGTTAAAGCGGTTCCAGTACTATTTAGGGAGCTTTTTCTTAATCTGGGAATTAATTTTGGGTAGCTTATCAACTTTCTCGTGGAATTTAGCCGCCTCTTCCTCCGTGATGCCAGCCAGCCTAATGGCTTCGCAGCGTTCGTAATCCTCCTCTGCATTGCCGCTGAGGTGTACGTACTTGGCGATCTTTACTATTCAGATAGCGACCTTAGAGCTCTTGCTAGCGTAAGTATTAATCTACAAGTAATAACCCTTGCCTAGCAACTTCTTATACTTAGCACCGTCGCCGTTCCAGATCTCCTACTCCATCTCTGGGGTAAGGTTGGCCAAACCGTTCAGTATATTATAGTCGTGCTTAATTCTTGTCCTTACCCCTCTATTAACGACGCCTTCATCGTTTTTATAGTCTTTAGGCTCTAGGGCGCCCCCCCTCTACCTCTTTAGCCCGGGCTTCCTCCTCCGCTCTAGCCTCCTCTATAACCTCGCAGATCTCTGCGTACGAAGTACGGAACGCTCGCAGATCAAACTTCTCGTACAACTAGTTGAAGCTGGCGGCCGTTATATCTATCACACAGACATTTGCCTACAGTTCTGAGTTAGGGTTTCCAAGGCTAATAGAACCTCAACGCTTGACGTTAGCCTTATAAGTGCCGCTGTAGCTGCTTCTGAAGCAGCTGCAGCCTGTACAAGTATGTGAATAGTATATGGTGGTGAGCTATGACAGCAATTACGTACGATAGTCATAGAAGTCTAACCCTGTGATATGAGCATTATTATGAGGGCGACCGAACGAAGGCTGGCACTAGAAGGAAGAAGGAGAATGGTTGGAAGCACTCAGGAAGGTCCATATGTATGAAGACCGCTAGATAGATACCTTGAGACATTAGGCAACAAGGCTCGGTACGTGCCTCAGTACGTACCAAGCCTCTTTGGTATAAGAAGGCCTTGAAGCCTAGCCTTTGTTTGAAGGTTGAAGGGATCAATAAAGCCTTCGAGACTAAAGTAGTTTATTAGCTGAATTGAATTACTGTTCCAAGCCCAGATTATTGCCCTTGTTATAATATCCTTGATATCCGCTAGGTTGACGGGGTTGCTCGAAAAATATAATCGTCGTACTATAACGCGGTAGTAGGGATCGAACCTCCACTAGCCAGCTACAGTGTAGCAAATAGCGGGCTTAGTCCGCTTGGAGGCCGCGACTAAGGTACTAGAGTCCTTAACTAGGGTGCTAGGGGGTCCGTCTTTAACGACGTTAGGGTCTGCAATTAGAGTATTAAGGTAGTCGTCCTTAGTTATACCCTGTACAGCTTTGTAATAACGCGTGTAGGCGTGCTTTTAAACCTTTAGAGCGTATTATAAAGACGGTAATAGGTTAGCGGGAAGGTAGCGGTTTGCGTAGTAATCGGTAAAAGTAATAGTACTATCTAGCTACGATATTGTAGGGTTGTAAAGCTTGAGCTACAGTATGCCTAGGATTACGGGGTGGTCGTCTGCTAGATCGTAGGCTAGTATAGCGATCGTCTTTGTATAGTAACTGATCCGTAGCTAGACCTTACAGTAATAGGTAATGAGGTCCTTAGGCATACCGTCTACTAAGTACAAAGCCTTTGGCTTAGGAAACTTTAGCAGCGAGATGGCGTATTGAACGGCAAAGCTGCGATTAATAAAAGTAGGGACGGAACATCCGCTATCGACTAAGGTAGCACACTTACTACGTTAATTACGCAGTCTATAAACGATTTGAGTAGAAAGGAAGATTGAATTATTATTATAGCAATCTAAATTTAAATTCTTAAGTTGAACTACTTCTAAGTCTGCTAGATTATCTACCTCCTCCTCTGTCATCATTACGGACGATAGCCTCTTCAAGCGACTTAGTGGAGAGGCGGCGTATTTCCCGCGCTGTATTCCGCGGGCTGAGCGAGAGCTGGAGCGGGCGCTGTAGCGGGAGCGGCGGGCTCACCAGTGGTAACGGCGTTAACTCGAGCACTGTTATTGCTATTATTATTGCTATAGCTAGATTGGCCTATAGCTGGTCTGCTACGGTTGTTATTATTGTTATAGCCGCCTCTACCACGACGGTTGCGGCGATCGCGCTCCCTCTGCTCTTTAGAGATGCCAGTATTAATACTATTGCGGCATTTATAAGCGTAGTAACTTAGTTTAGCGCAGCGCTTGCAAAGACCGTTCTATATACGGTAGTTAATAACCGCCTTATCGATTATACGAAATAGTTGAATATTGAAGGCATTTATAGCGTCGAAATCTATAGCAGTACTACCTTAACTAACGGTACGCTCGGGAGCGGCGGTACTACTACTAGTACTAGTGCCGTTCTTAAAGTGGATATTAGTTTTGTTGCGCCAATCGCACTCCTCCAAGTTAGTAGCGAGCTTGCGATAGAGGGTGAGCCATCTATCAAAGTCGTTGTACGCTAGGGTATCTTACTAGTAAGCGATAGCATCGCGAATCTCGTTAGTTACCTTTATCTTTAGGTAATAAGTCTTTATAGCCTCGTCAAGGTCGCATTTATCGACGATGGTGACAAACTTATCCTTGAAGTCGAGCCATCTCGTGCCTTTAGTCATTTTGAGGGATTTGAGATCCCGGCGTGCCTCGAGGGTAAGGTCTATACAGTTGTATTTAGTACCGAAATGTACGAAGAGAGCCTCAGCGTTCTCCCACTTCCACTTAGTCGGGTCCTCCTCTTTAATAATAGGCATTACATGCGGGGCCAAGGTCCTAAAGGCGTTGCTACTGAGGTATGAGAGGATTTAGGTAAACTTGTAGCGTCCGTCCTAGTTAAACCACTAGGCATCTTAGAACCAATATAGCTAAATCTTATCACGCCAATCCTAAAAGGCCTCGGCCCGCTTAATAGCAAATACATCCTCGCCGGTGTAGGCAGCGGGATCCTTACTAGTACGAGTCTTTAGGGTAGCTATTTCGTCGTTAGAATCGGGGACGGGGACGGATATAGGTAGGTTGACTTTATCGCAAACGGCTTTCTTAAGGGCTCTAATCCAAGTTTTAGTGGTCTTTTTAAGTTTGTTATTAACCTCGTTAGCTACAGCAAAGTTGTCCTTAAACTGTTAGGCCTCGTACTAGAAGCTAGTAACAGTATTATCTTAATTCGCAATCTACTAACGAGCGGCTTCTAAGGATTGGTGGGCGGCTTCTAAAGAGTTCTAAGCGGCGCTGACGAATGTATTAGCCGTAACTAGGTCCGCGTGGATCAACTACGCGAGAGCAACGATAACGTAAGGGAAAGCAGCGTACTGAGCGAGTTCAGGGGCGGCGTTAAGGATCTCCTCTCCGACTGGGTTACTTGGGCGCTGGAGAGCGGCGCCGTTGAGAGATTCTAAGACGTTCTCGAAGAGTTGTTCGTGCTCAGAGCCGACGATGGCGTTGATCGCGGAAATGGCGATGTCAAAATCAGTAACAGGAGCCGCCATTCAAATAGTTGTAATCAGCTTGATCAGCGCTAGCTACCTTGTAGCGTAAACGGTATCTGTTAGCTACCTTGTAGCGACGAGAGGGAGGTCTATCGCGTTGCGACGAGAGCGGTCTATCGCGGTGCGACGAAAAGAGAGGTGTATCGCGGTACAACAAAATCGCGGGCACGTCGGAGATACTCACGACGGCGGCGATGACTTAGCTTGATGGTGTACGCTCGCAGCGTAATAGGTAGGTACAACTAACTATCACAGTGCAGGGCGAGGTAGGGGGGTAGATGTGACATACGTAGTTGTATGAGGAGAGAGGAAAGGAAGAGAGGGAGGTGTGCGGTCTAAATATAAGGATGCCCTGGATCTAGACTAAGGCCCACTGGTGCATGCATACGTGCGATCCTATTAGCTAATAGCCAATAGAGACTCGATAGCTATACCAATCGTACAGCGCATCACCAATGCCATTATAAGTAATCCTATAATACCGACCACTCACTAATAATAACCAGTATAACACCTGAGAGGCCAAGAACAGGCTAAAAGGCGTATGCAAGTGCTCACTAACGCACGGGCTCACAGTGAGCCAACACCAGAGTAAGCCATCATACATTCTATAAGGGTTTATATGACGAACGGCAGTCTAATTTGCCTAAGTAGGATAGTTGAAGGTAAAGACTATTAGTACTGTTCAGTGAAGCCAAAAGGTTTATAACAAGTATAGTAGCGTTATACGTGTCTCGGTGATAAAGATTAATTAACTACTGTCGAACTATCTTGCTAGCTGCTTCTCTAGGTGCCTTCTTATATCTCTGCCATTGACTGGGACCCGAGTGTCCTTAGACTCTTAATATTGTCCTAGCTCACTTAGAGAGTCTGGCTCACTTTGTAAGCCCTCTTAGCTTGTAAGCCTTCTAGTCTTCTATCTTACTAGCTTCTATAGCTATATGGCCCCGCCTCTACGTGTTCTGGTGACTTGGTTAGCCTGTGCTACTCGCTTAAGTTCGTAATAGTTCACGACCGCGTGAATATCCGAGGATAGATATCTCGTAGTAGGGCGAGGAGGTATAAAGGGACTACAGGAGAACTTAGATTGTCAGATAGTTCGACAGTAGTTAATTGATCTTTATCACCGAGACACGTATAACGCTACCATACTTATTATAAACCTTTTGGCTTTACCGAACAGCACTAATAGTCTTTACTTTCAGCTATCCCACTTAGGCAGATCAAACTACCGTTCGTCACATATACCTAAAAGTTCTAATACCTTTAAATTAATTAATAGCGGAAAGAAAACGGAAGAGGACTTTAAAGAAGGTGGAGGAAATATTAGAATTAGTTGTAAAAGCGGAAGCTCCGCAAATAAAGTACGAAAGGAGGTAACTACGATTAATAACGATAAAAGGTTTTTACGGTTGGACTAAATATTTAATAAATTTATTTATTATTTTATATATTTTTAATTAGTTATATAATTTCTTTTAGTCTAAAGAAGTATTATAGGATTAGCTTATATTAGTTATACTAGTTGTCACGAGCGACGTGGTCACGAGAGACAAGCTAAACACGTTGATTTCAGGTCTATAGTAGAATCACAAGATGAAGAAGAAAAGAAAGAAATGTGCAAAGGTGCGCCACGAGTCGAGAGTTTTAACTCAAGTCTCTAGTGCCCTGTGCGCAGCACGACTTCACGTGCCTTGGCGATGCCCTGTCGGTCTGTGTACTAGATCCATCCGCCAGTGCCGTGACACTAGTAATAGTCGTTTCTAAAACAATTATTACTATCTGTTCTAATTAGCTATAGCCTCCCCCTGTAGACCTACTAGGGTTCGTGGTTCGAATCCTATAAAGGCCAGTCTCCCAAGCGCATATCTACACTTCTCTTCTTTCCTCTCTTCGTACAATTACATATATCTTATATCGACACCCAACCTCTCGCCCTCTACCCGTGATATATAAGAGACTTAAGTACATTAATACAATTATTAATTTATTATTTTTATTCTGAATTTAGCATATAGGTTAACGAATTAATTTTAGCGGCATTAAGCTAAGCGTTTGCTTAAGTACAGTAAAATATCTCCTTATATCTAACTAAAAAGGCGATGATAGATTCCTTACTCTTTTAATTAATATAAGTAAATTCTTAGCTAAATCTTTTCTTTGAATTAGGATTACTGTAGGTAAGCTGTAGCTTATCAAAGAATTCTTATAGTAAACAGTAGGAGGAAGTGAATGCAACGAATAAGCATTTGATAGCGGGCGATAAATTAGCGAGTAAATAGTAAAATTGCGCTTTAAAATCGCCGATAGCGAGGCTATTTACGTAGAATTTCGCTTAGGTATTTAAAACTTAGGTTTCGAAATCCGTTTTTTTTAAAAAAAAAAAATTCGAAATAGGAGAGTACCGGCTTAGGAACCGCGGCGGGAGCCCTAGCGTTAGTAGTAATTTCAATTAATAACGCTTGAAAAGCAACTGTAAATTACTATAATCGTTCTTAAAAGTCTTACAACTAGAGAATTATTAGGAAAGGAATAGGGGTCTAGGTAGTAGAAACGTAGAAGGTAAGGTAGTTGTTAGGGGATGAGAGCAATAGAAAGAGAGAGCAGTATTATTAGAAGAAACGAGAGTAGTATAGCGAGAGGGTTGTTACTTAAATAACAAGAGCGATAGAGAGATTCTTTAAATGTGCTAATAAAACTAGGGCAATAGTAGTATTAAAAAGAAGGTTAATGTTATAGTATAGGCATAGGTCCGACTATGCTGCCATGCGGGCCTTCTGGAATGGATCTTCTCCTTTTGGAACAGACATTTCTGGAAGGATATTGTTCACAAACCTGACCGCTTCACCGTTTACAGTTCAGACCGCTGCACCATTGAAAGTGTTGTTGCGAATGATGGAAGAACGCAGGTACAAGGGAGGTCTTAGTGCCAAGGCGAGATCTAGCCTCTTTAGGGTAGTTTGCCTATAGGTGAATGGGATGCAAGTGAAGGGATTGGAGGAGAGTGACTGGCAAGTGGGTCCTAGGGTCGCTTGTGTGACTGAGGTATTTAAGTCTAGGTTCAACCGTATATATTTAGTTCTCTCTCTTTTCCTCCTTACCTAAAATCTTCTGTTATCGATAGATTCTTAGCTTTGCTTTCGACTTCCCTATCTGTGTCTTTGTAGTTAAATATAATATAACGAGTTTGTACGAGTATTATATAGCGAATAGTCGTAAGGTTGAAATACTATATTTAATAAAGAAGAAAAGGAAAGAAAGATTTTACAAAAGGTGTAGTTTGAAATGAGTTTTTTATACTGTGCTAAGGCTGGAGTAGCTGAGCTAGAGCTCTCATAGGGCATAACTTAGTATTAGCTAGATCACAGACCTTAGGACGCTAGCCTTATAATACTATATTAGTAATATAAATATAGTAATTGCATTTCCCTTAATTTTTCTTTCCTTTCTCCTCTTATAATAATATAATAATAATAATATTGTCACAGCCTAGTGCCGCGCCTTCGGGTACGATTACATGCACGACTATTCACGCGCTGTCATTAGCCAATCCCTGACACAGACCCACTTTGCACCTGTATTTATTCATGCCCTCACATCAAGGTCAGACCTCCTCTCTCTCTTTTACTTCCTATAGTTATTTATTTATTACATTCGTCAGATTATACGTGTGCACTGCCCGCGAGATCTACGTACTGTGACAAATATTAGTAACTATTTCGCTATTCTTATTTGTTTATTATTTGTTACTATTATTGGGCTACTATGTTTCATAAGTTGTTCTTCCCTTATTCATTTTTTATCATAATTATATAATTGTGAAAGATACTTTATTTTTAATTTGAACCTATACTAACCTTTTCTTCATAATTAAAAACCTCAATTACTATGATATTTTCACTCCCGCATCCACTTCTAACGCCTATTAAATATAACCGTAGCCGCCCGCTCAGTTTAAAAAAGAGAAGCGCTACTCGCACGTTGGCAAAACTCTACTCGCACGTGGATCCACATTTTTTTCCCATACATAACCCGAACCCGCTCGAAGTCTGCCATAGCTGATGTATTCTTTTATAAATTTCGCCAAGCACATCTGAGCATTTCAATCTTTTAAGGTTGCCATGCTATGCCAAGCTCAGATTCTAGACTGCAGCGTACGCACTCCTAGATTTGTACCCAGATCCAGTTCTTACACGGCATTTATATAGCGGTCTTACAGGGCACTTAGCGGCACGGTCGCATGCGCCTGTCGGCTAAGTCACTACATCGGTTATCTACATCGCAATTAGCTAGGAAAACGCACAGAAAAATGATGGATCATTCTATACTATGGACAGATGCTAGCGCTTTGTTTACTTAATAATATCTAATAATGCGCAACGTAGTAGATTGAAGGATTATAATGTGATGATGCATGCAATAGTGGTTTAGTAAAGAAAGTAGTGCGATAAGGCACTAGTGCTAGTGCTAGAAAATCACGAGTTAGACTGCTCAGTCTGGGCTGGTCTGGGCGCCCAGACCAGGGTGGCCAGTGCAGTACGACTGTAGGGGTCTGAACGTGTACTGGGCTGAAATCTGAGAGCTTGGCGAGCATGGTACAACCTAGATGGATGTGGGACCATAGCAGGTCGCCAGGGTTCGGGTTATGTATGGGGAAAAAAATGTAGATCCACGTGCGAGTAGAGTTTTGCCAACGTGCGAGTAGCGCTTCTCTTAAAAAATATTACCCTTTCTATTATTTATATTTACGCCTTAAAGAATAAGGTATGCGAAAGTTGTACCGCCGCTAACGCTACTTATACTTCAAATAACGTTACTACTATTATATTAATTACTATTTAGGCCCAATACGAGAAGAAGGTTACTAGGCGCAATATTTGTAATATTACTTTTACTACCAAAGTTTCAGAAATTATCCACTCCTTTAATATAGTACAATTAATAATAATATTATTTTACTCTTAATTTTTTTAACTAACCTGCTCTTAAAGTCCCGTTACTACTTCTTTTATAGAAGAAGAGCCTCCTTACTATTATTATGAGAAGGTCTTTTCGCACTGCTATAAAAGTCTTTTTACACTGTAGTAAAAAATGAAACTAGATGTAACTTATCTAAATAAAGGCTTGGGTAAATAAGAGTAGTAGTGCAAATTTTCTTATTTTTTTCTCTATAATATAGCACCTATGACCACATCGCAACGTTACTCAGTAGAGAATTAAGACTAAAAGGTAAAGATTTAAATAAAATTTATTCCTTTTTAATATTTTATTTTTAAAAAGACGCTAGAGGCTAGATAAAAAATACTTGTAAATGCTGTTTTATAGAGTAAAAAATACCAGAATTTCCAACCCTACTCTTATACCTCTTACTTTAAATTTGACAGAGTTATATACATATGCCTTTTTGCTAACAGTGTAAGAAGACTTTTATGGCAGTGCGAAAAGACATTCTCATTATTATACTCTATAAAACCTAATTTACGTACGCTCTAAACTCGGCATTATATATATCTATTATTCAAAAGTATACTATATTTATACCTCTTCACAAAAATACCTAATTGAAATTATTAATATTTAAGGAGTATTATCCGCTTATAAAAAGGAAAGTACTACCGCTACTTCCAATACTAGTATTAAATACTATAAATTTTCTTCTTAAGCCTGTTAATTCTAGAAAGCTAAAATAGCTACTCGTTAATTATTAGAAAATATTATAGTATTATACGCCGTTAGCTTTATTAATATTTTAAAATAAGTATAATCTTCCTCTTAATTGTTAACGTGTG
Organism: Pseudoneurospora amorphoporcata; assembly: GCA_033297205.1. Classification (NCBI taxonomy): domain Eukaryota; kingdom Fungi; phylum Ascomycota; class Sordariomycetes; order Sordariales; family Sordariaceae; genus Pseudoneurospora; species Pseudoneurospora amorphoporcata. The sequence continues at coordinate 5,157 of MU859114.1, read as the reverse complement.
GCTAGTACTATACCTTGTAACTGCCTTGTACTACCTTGTAGTATAGAAGGCTGATTGCTGAGGACACTATTCCTTCTACGTCATGGAATCAGTCGACTCAGCCTCCACAGAATCTACTAGAACATAGAGGTTTCACTACTGCATTCTGGATTCTCGAACCTGTTCAGAATTCTCCCTAGATTGATTTGTCATTATAGAATGCAACAGAAGCTCATACATTCAACTCTTTCCTTTCATGGTATAGTACTCGTACAAGCACTTCTACACTCTAGAAGCTTCCAGACACTCAGCATTTATGTATATAAAGACCTCTCCTCTCCGTTAGTTAGTTACTTCTTAAGCAAGCAAGCAAGGACACTCAAGCAATACAATACGGTCTTTTCTTATAGTGCAGAGTTCACTATAATAAGTTGTTTTCCACAGTGCAGAGTTCACTGTAATATTCTGTCTTGAGAGCAGAGTCCTCTCTAAGACCTCTTTTACAACACTCCTATTGTATCTGCAACTACGCTGCAATTACACTGCTTTCTTCAGCACTGTTGTCGTACCACCGCTTCCGCTCCGCTTAGCTACAAGTACATAGTTCACTGTAGTATCCCTATACTAGTACTATCATTATAGGCTAGTTAGGGCATTGCAGCAAACAATATATTAATTTTATATTAAAGGAATACTTTAATGAGTTCGCCTCTATTTATATAAATAATATCTTTATCTACTCTAACGGTTTTCGCGTTAATTATATATATAAAGTTCGCTTAATCCTTGATAGATTAAGTAAAGCTAATTTATACTACGATCCAAATAAGTATAAATTCGCCGTTAAAAGGGTAAAATATTTAGGTTTTATTGTATACGCAAATATAGAGATCGAAACGGACCTCAAAAAAGTACGAGGGATTAAAGAATAAGAAGCTCCGAAGTTATAGAAGGGTATTAAAAGTTTTCTAAACTTTATAAATTACTACTACGTTTTTATTAAGAATTTCTTTTAAAATTATTAGTCCTCTAATTACGTTTATTGATAAAGGAATTGAAGTTTCGTATAGGGAAGAGTAATAGTAACCTTTTAATATAATAAAGAATTTTTTTACTAAAATTCTTATCTTTGTAGAATTTAACTCTAACTATCTTATATTTTTAAAAATAGATTATAATAGCTTTATATTAGGAAAGATATTTACGTAAGAAGTAGATAGTTATAAATACGCTATTATATTCTACTTGTAGAAATTATCTTCCCTAGAGTAGAATTACCTTATTTATAATAAAGAAGAGAGACTCTACTCGCACGTTGATAAAACTCTATTCGCACGTTGAGGAAAAAGTAACGTCCAATGTCTTTTTTAAGGTACTAAAAAATTATATAAGGAGGTGAAAAGTATATGATATTTTTTCTTATTTTTTTCTCTATACAACACCGCCTCTAAAAACACGGTATATACTTAGTAGCCTATAGAAAGTGTAAGGAAGAAAAGCTTTTCTAACTAAAAAACTAAGAAACTTAAATATCTAAAAGTATAAGAAAGTAGTATTTAAGTAATGCTTAAGGTTATAGATTTAGTACATACCTCCTAAAATCTGTCAAAAATTGACAAGTAATTTAGTACTACTTTTGGTTTTGTATACTAAGGTTTGACTAAGTTATAGTTAGAAAAGTTAAAGTGGATCCACGTGCGAATAGAGTTTCATCAACGTGCGAGTAGAGTCGCTCATAAAGAAATATTAGTAATAATTTGCTATTTAAATTAATAATTTATTAAATTACGTTTATATTCTTAATTTATAATTTAAAGTAATTACTAAAATTTAAAATACTTTATAGAGCAATAATGCCTTTTGGAATAGTAAGCCTGCTAAGTTAAAAAATTATTTTGGTTTAATTTTGATTTAATGTATTAATTTAAAATAAAAGTAATAATTTTAAATACCCTTTTGAAGAAGGAATGAAATTTTTCTAATGATATTTATCTAGAAATAAAAGACTTATAATTTATCCTTAACGAAATTTTATATAAATATATATAAATTTTCACTACTTCAGTAAAGAAGGGCGTAGATTTATTTAATATTAAAGCTTTTAATAATCTAGATTTATACACGTTTTAGAATGAGAATGTCTTTTCGCACTATAATGAATGTCTTCCAGCACCGTAGCCCTACCCACTTACACCCTTCTCGCGCGCCAAGGCACGCTAAAGTTTTTGAGCTAATTAAATCGCTCTTATATAGATTATAGTCTACACTCTACATCGCAATTGTATTCTTTTATAAATTCACACTAGAAATTTGAATATTACATTCTTTCATAAAATATCACGTGCCTAGCCTACCCAAGATATGCACCTAGATTAGCCATTTTACAGCGCACTTTACAGCGCACTTAGCGGTACGGTCGCACATCGCACGGTCGCACATCGCTCAATTGAGCGATCAATCAATCGCACTCAATCTATATTAATCTATACAATAATAAATCTATCTAATATTTATTATATAATCGCTCAATTTAACTACCAACGAGCCTCTTAGAGCCTTATCTACTGACCTTGTATGCTAGTTATACATGTATTGCGCCGTGTGCCCTACGTGCCAGCTGTGCCTCCTCCTCTACACCAAGCAGTACTGCCTCTCGATTGCTTAGCTAGGGTGTACGCCACGGTCGCGTGCGCTCGTCAGCTGAGTCGCTATATTAGCCATCTGTATCATCACCGTTAGCTGTAAAACGTATAGAAAGTTAATGTACTATTTCCTACCATTGACAGATGACAGCACTTTGTTTACTTGGTAATATCTCGTAATGTGCGCGATAGTAGTTTGATTGATTATAGGGAGGTTGGTGATAGTAATGGAAGAGGAACCGATGCGATGCGACGATACCTGCAAATTATTAAGTGTAACGATGGATTACTGGACTGGTCAGTGCAGTACGAAATCTAGGTGTAATGGGTTGAAATTTAGGAGCTTGGCGGTCGCGGTACGGTTTGCTGACAAAGCTATGGAGACTGAGATAGATGAGAGCGATTTGATTAGTTTAAAAATTTTGGTGTGCATTAGCGTGCCTTAGCGCGCGGAAGAGGTGTAAGTGGGTGGGGCTACGGTGCTGGAAGATATTTATTATGGTGCGAAAAGACATTCTCTTTAGGATTAAGTAATTTAAACTAATTTTACTTACTAAAATGCTTACCGAATAATCTAATATAATAATTGTACTTTTCTTATCAGTATTAGCCTTTAATTATAAATATCTGAATATAAAATCGACTCTTAAAGTAAATTTACGTGCAGAAACCAATTTTAAATATTAAGATAACTAGTAATAAAGGAAGTAAATGCCTAATTCTTCGACCTTTAAAATGAATTATATACCTGATTAATTTAATACGGTTATAATTTTAAAGTTGTTAGCGACCTTAGGAGAGAAAGTACCATAGTGGCTATTGCGTAAGATTTCTATTAGCTTCTATTCTTAGCCTAAATTCAATCTTTCTTTAAGAATTATAAAATATATAGCCCTTAAAATAATACGAACGTAAATTATTTAAACGCTAGTAATATTACTCCTTTTCATACCCTCTTTACTACCTCTTTTCTCATTATTTTATCCTCTTCTTCCTTTCCTCCTCTATCTTTTTCTTTAACTTCCGTTACAGCCTCTATACTTTCTGATAAGAATAGAAGACTAGTTAAGTGGTAGAAATAGGATTTGAAAGTACTTAAACAATTTTTTCATATTTTGAAAGAAGTAGTAGTAGTATTTATAGATTTATTATCGATAAAAGTATTAATAATTTCCTTAAATATTGTTAAATTAATAGTATTATATATTAATGTTTGCTGCAATACCCTAACTAGCCTATAATGATAGTACTAGTATAGGGATGCTACAGTGAACTATGTACTTGTAGCTGAGCGGAGCGGAAGCGGTGGTACGACAGCAGTGCTGAAGAAAGCAGCGTAATTGCAGCGTAGTTGTAGATACAATAGGAGTGTTGTAAAAGAGGTCTTAGAAAGGACTCTACTCTCAAGACAGAATATTACAGTAAACTCTACACTGTGGAAAACAACTTATTATAGTAAACTCTGCACTATAAAAAAAGACCGTATTGTATTACTTGAGTATCCTTACTTGCTTACTTAAGAAGTAACTAACTAACGGGGAGGAGAGGTCTTTATATACATAAATGCTGAGTGTCTAGAAGCTTCTAGAGTGTAGAAGTGTCACACGGACATTTGCCCACAGTCCAAAGTTAGGGTTGTCAAGACTCAGCGCGAAGGCCAGCGTCAGAAGAACGAAGGAGAATGGTTAAAGAACCGCTTGTATGTAGAATGCTAGATTGATGCCTTGTGGCCTTAGGCCACAAGGCTCTGTACGTACCGAACTTCTTTGGCATAAGGAGGCTTTGAAACCGAACTTTCCTCTGGAGGTTGAAGGGATCAACAAGGCCTTCGAGACCAAAGAAGATTATTAGCGGAATTAAACTATTGTTCCAAGCCTAGAAACCTGCCCTTGTCACAAGAAGTGCTTGTAAGAGTACTATACCATGAAAGGAAAGAGTTGAATATATAAGCTTCTATTGCATTTTATAATAACAAATCAATCTAGGAAGAATGCTGAACAACTTCAAGAATCCAGAATGCAGTGGTGAAACCTCTATATTCTAGTAGATTCTATAAGGGCTGAGTCAACTAATTCCGTAACGTAGAAGGAATAGTATCCTCAACAATTAGCCTTCTATACTACAAGGTAGTACAAGGCAGTTACAAGGCATAGTACTAGCTATACGTTAACATATATTTTTAAAACGTCATTAACGTAATACCAAAACTAAAAAGGGTAACTATCTACTTAATTAAGCCGAACCGTATAATAAAAGCCGTTTTCTACTTTTTACTTATCATTATCTAAATTTTATAAAACGTTTATACAGTATTAATTTTTATTAACTATTTTACCCCTTTTAAATTGCTAAGATTTTTTTTTAATAAGGGGGAGAAGGTAACAATTTAATTTAGTAATAGTGTTAAATTTGTAGTAATTATAGTAAAAACGGAGTTTACTTCTGTTAACGTGTGGCTAGTACTGTGCCTTGTAACTGCCCTGTACTACTCAGTAGTATAGTAGGCTGGTCACTGGGGAACTTAGTCTCCACAGAA
>MU859113.1:151733-188310 GCA_033297205.1 Pseudoneurospora amorphoporcata | reverse complement strand
ATATAGTTGCAGAGAGCGATTTCCTCTGCTGGAGACAGCTGGCTGTTGTGTGCAGGCTGTCCTTTCTTGGAAGGGATGCCTTTGAGGCGGTTACGAAGGCGTTGACGGGGAACCTCGAAATCTTTGCACAGCGCCCTGACTGGGTACTCAGGATTTTTGTTATGGAAATCTACTGCTCTCTGCAAGCGAGCCTCCATTATTTTGATCGCGATACCATACGTGCGCGCGTCGTGGTGGTTGTGCAAAGAAAGGCAGCTGCAAATATCAAGAAATGGGTTGTTTTGGTGGGCGGGTTATTTTGGTGGTGAGCACTAACTTTAGGTGGTGCGAGTCTGGCGAGGTCCAATAAAGTGGGGGCGTGGCACGAGTAGAGGTACCCGACCTTCCATTGCTCTCCGCCATGCACTTCCCAGAACTACCTCTAAGCACAATCCGCCCACTGCCTGCCTTCTTTGTCTTTTCATCCCCTCGTTTTCAGCCAATGCACTTTGGGCCAGCAATGCGACTAGGTATGCAAACAATGACGAGGGTATCTTTATTCAGCAAACCTTGACGATACATACATATTGATCCCTGGAAGCTGTCCCGTTCTGATCGCCGGACCCAATACGAAGCCCCGCAACCCGTCGACGCGATCCTGCGTCATGACCGTCCCGACCAAGATATCCGGCTTCAATCCCGCCCGCGACCGCCACATGTTTACTCTCTGATCCGTGGAGGAGTTAGCAAAGGTTATGCTTGACCTATCCGCGTGTCAATAACCACAGAATGGGAATGTTTGCCCTAAAGGATCAAGCGGGCATGCCTGCGCAGCAGCACACCAACTAAACACACGCTGTAAACAATGAAACGCCAAAAGCAATCAACCGCTTCGTATGGCTCCTAACACGCTACTCGGTCCTCGACATCAATTGCATAATTCTGAGGTCGTGATGGCCTCTGCCCGAAGGGAGCACAGCCTGTCGTCTCTGTTCCGCAGCGCCAATTCGTATTTGCCAGCTTTCGTGCTTCGTCTGGCTACCTCCGCAGGCCTTCGCTAAGTGTGATACATCCATGTTGTTCTCCTAGAAGCCCACATCAGCTGACCTTCCCGTTCTCTCCCAGTTCTTCTTGCCCTAGGCGCAACCCACGCGGTCGACATCATCGACGAAGAGACCACCATCAACTCCTTGCCAACCTTTTGTCCAAGGTTTAAAACAACCATGTCATCCTGAACGTACCGAGCGATTCCGAGAACAAGACCATACAAGTGGATTGCTACTCCAGTCGGGCCAAGGGGTATACGCTAAAGCCCATGACATCGTGGACGGGGTTACCTCCTTGGGCGAGATCAAAGGCAAGCCCACGAGCGGCCCGGGACCAGCGAACTGGATTAGAATCATATGCAGTGGCGAGCCTGCCGCTATTCATTGGTGTAACGACGGTCCCGCTTTGTGTTCCTCGCTGAAGTCTTTGCCTGTGCCTTGTGGCAAGGCGGGCCTCGGTTTGTGGAATGTCCACAAGTTTATGAGCAAACCTCTGGCTACCTCGGAAAACCTCCGAAAGACGCCTCACGAACTCTCTTTCCATACGTACGTCGAGGCCCCTACGGGGCTCTGCTTGCCATGACCGACACCAGATGCTACGGCCCTGATGGCGTGCAAACGAGTGGACGCAAACGGAGGACTGTATGTTGGAGGAGAACTAACAGACAGGCCAGATGGGAGAAAAGAGGACTAGAGGCCTAGCTGTTCCAATATCCTAGGTGCTTGCGCAACAATTCGACAAATATCGTCTTGCATATTAGACAATGCGGGTGGGATATTGATCGTTGAGATCCATGATCAATACTCCAGCCGCAACATTCAATATCTTGGGTCATGTTTGCACGGCAAGGCATACCCAAACGTCATCTACTTTCACGAGGTATAGCCACCAGGATTAATTGGCTCGGACCGTTGAATAAGTGTGAATCACCGGACCAAAGCTTAGCCACGATGTTACGTCCAATGGCTAGTCTCCTGGATTATAAGATCTCCGAACACTCTCGGTCTCAACAAGAAACAGCCAGCAGCAACATCCTAGTCACAGACACAGCTTCTTATCAACCCTCCAAGTATCACAATTACAAACAACATCCTAGCTCTACAATACCACCGCAAACCATGCCGTCCCTTAGCTTAATCACCAGCCTCATCACCCTCCTCGCCATCTCGGCCAACGTCAACGGCGAACCTCTCGCACCGAGTCTCGACAACCGTGATGGCTCTGATCACCGTGATAATCGCCACTACCCCCATCCTCCCCACGACCCTCCCCACGACCCTCCCCACGCCCCGCCACCACCACCTCTGTCAATCACTGTCACGCCAACAACGACAACAACGGCAGCACCAACCATCACACCTCCCTCCATCGTCTCAGTGCCCATTGTCTCAAGTTTCGAGACGACCATCGACCTCGGAGTGACACAGCAGCCGCGCGGTGCCGGGAAGTCACTGCCTGTTCAGCCTACTACTTCTACTGCGGTCATTAAGCGGACTTGAACAACTCAGGTACAAGCGACGGGAACGGTTAGATGGCTCGCTAATGATAGGATGCGGAATGAAGGATTTGGATTGACTATATTAATGAATATGTTCCTTATAACTGGACCTAGCTTCGCAAGTCTCGCAGAAATGAGGTCATCCTCGGTATTCAAGTCAAGAACGTGTGATTAGTGATCAGCAATGAACCAGGGATGCCGTGGGACGTGATCTCCAATGCCGCGTGTCCGGGTGGGAGCAGCCCCACATTCGACGGAACCACTCCTGGTGCGGCCGGTTAAGGTAGCCGGGGATTGACGAGACAGCAGTATTCTTGTACCTCGAAGCAATGACGAGGCAAGAAATGCTGATATCCATCAACACGAAGACCGGAGCTTTGTAGTTTATAAAGTAAAGAAGTCATAAAGAGATAGAGTAGAAAAATGTTTAGCAACGGCTGGTTGGTGTCCTCGGGCTCTGCCAATGCTCCGATATATTGACATTTCTACCGTGAAGAGAAACTAGAACGGTGCGTACTGCATGAGCTGTAGGCGGTGAAGACCTTTCTAAACTCATAAAGGTTATAACAGCTGTGATAGGCTACCACGTGTAGGTGCTGGTTCGTCGCTTTTACCCCAGAGTCCGGGATTCCTTCGGGGAGTCCTGAATGGGCGATATGCATACATACGACTTCCTACCTAGGTTTAGGTTATAAGAAACCCCGGTCGGCGGGGTTGGGTTTTCTGGGGTTCAAAAAGGGTGTAAGGCCCAGCGCTTTTCTCCTCAGGCAGTTTCCCAAGCAGTTCAAACAACTCTCGTCTCACTCTTTAACGTCTCATCCCTTCACTGTTTGAAGCTCGATTTCCAGCCATGAGCAGCACCCCGGCGAAAAGAAAGGCAATGTCGCCTCCTGGATCTTCTCCCCTGTCAAAGTCGGCGGCTACCGACCTTCCGTCTCCCGGCCCCGGATCACCAGCGGCTGCGGGCGTATCGACGCCATTTGGACCGAACCAGGCAGGCGATGCCCTCACTGGTGGTCATTGGCTTCAACAAGAACTACCAGTGGAACGTGAAGACGGCGACGCGGAATCGGCTTGGGGCAGCGATGCCGAAAGTTCGACTGCCTCCATCTCTTCGAGTATTCTCAACTACCGTACCCTCAACGGCAGAACCTACCATAGCGACAGTGTAACGGACGGAGAGTATTGGGGTCCCAATGACAAAAAGCATCTCGAAGCTTTGGAGATCTACCATGAGGCTATCGAGTTGATGCTCGATCACAAGCTGCATATGGCACCCATCAAAAGCAACATCCAGCGGGCGATCGATATCGGTACGGGTCTGGGATTTTGGGCCATCGACTTTGCCGACAAATATCCCACCTGCGAAGTTACCGGTACTGATATTACCCCCGTGCAACCTGACTGGGTTCCCCCTAACGTCCGGTTCGAAATTGATGATGCGACGAAGGAGTGGGCTTACAAGTCCGACCATTTCGATTTCATCCACGTGCGATTTATGATCGGCGCTGTTGCAGACTGGCCTGCATTGTATAAGGAGGCGTACAGAGTCTGCAAACCAGGCGGTTGGATCGAACATCTCGACCATTCCCCCGTTGTGACATCTGACGACGGAAGTGTTAAACCTGGGTCTGCCTTGGATACATATGGCAAGGTAATGGCCCAGGCAGGACGAAAGATGGGAAGAACAACGACTCTTGCGCAGGAGACCACGATGGAGGAAGGATTGAAGGCGGCTGGATTTGTGAATATCCAGGTGAAAGAGTTCAAGGTAGGTTGATTACCCTCTATCATCCAGGTGGTTGACAGAATGATTCTTTAGCCACAGCCACTGCACCAGCCCTTCCAACCAACAGTTCAGCTGACTCGCTTTCTAGATGCCGATGACGCCGTGGTCAAAAGACAAGAAGGAGAAAGACATCGGCATGTTTGTCCAGGTTGCTGGCATGTCAGATATCGTAGGAGTCGTCCAGTACTTATACGGCAATATTATGGGCTGGACGCAAGAAGAGATCGAGGCGTTTGCGACTCATTTGGCCAGCGAACTGAAGGACTTGAGCCTCCATCCGTACTACCATTGGAAGTATGTGTGGGGGCAGAAGCCCGAGGACGCCGAGTAGATTGGGTATTCGACATGGGAGGAGACAAAGAAGCCGAACAAACGGAGGTCGACAGCTGTATATATGTCGGGATGAAGGATGAATCAATGCCGATTTGCGATAACTGTGAAACGTGTTTCCGCCGAATTACAGCTCAGGAAGATCACTGCTCTCCGCCATTGTGATGTTTTATGCATGTGTCGCCTAGCAAGTGCGGGCGAGATCAAAAGCATGCCTCACTTCGCTTCTTCGGAGGACCAGTGAGGTCTGGCGGAGGCATTGCCGATCGGAGTTGGGCTAGCAGAGACGGAAGAATTGAGTATGAGTTGACGAAACAGTGATGGAGAAGTGTAAGTAGATGAAAGATGTGAGACAGCAATGAACAAGACGATGAAAATATACGTTACAGAAAACCGAATCCGGCATCTCAAGTTGAAGATATCGCACCGGGTTGTATTTCCACTTGCTGTCCAACATGTCTGGTTGTTGATGAAAGTTCCAAAGCTCGGCTTCGGTGAATGAAGAAGAGGGGACCCCTGCGTTGAACTGTTCCCACTGCCGCGGCCACTTTCCCAATATCTGATTGGTCAATTGCGGCTGCGCCTAGAACAAACACGCTCCCAGCCACCAAACAGCGACCCTTCAGCTCGTGCCTATTTTCTACCAGTCGTCTTTGGGCGAGCCGGACCCCGTTGACCGTTCACCGCCTGCGGACACCGGGCCGCACAACCTCGTAAAGAGCGAGGCCCGTAATTCCAGGTCGTTTACAGGGCATTCATAAGAGTCACAGGTCTCCTCCGATATCCAAACCAAACTTCAAAAATTTCAATGACTGACACAATCCATGCCGCGGGCAGCCCCTCTTGCCGAAACCAGTTTAGCGTGAACCTCAAGGTACCTAGACACGATCAAGATCCCGCAAAACGCCAGAGCTTTCAGCCTCACCGCCCGCGATAACATCATTTTCTGCCACTTGTCGGTGGGAAATCCAGGGCGATAACGGCGGATGGAATGTTAAGAGTGGCCAGTGTTGGGCGAGTGTCCTTAAGGCCGTCTTGGAGGATGAAGACGTTAGATCTTTGGTAGTAATACTTCCCGCGTTGAACACAATTTCATCTTCCCGATGACTCTCCCCATGCAGTTACGATCACGATCGATGTTTATTAGAAATTATTCCATTATAGACCTTGACTCTACATATATTCCTTTTTCTTTTCTTTTTTTTTTCCCTCCTTCGGTTATCCCTCGCGGATTGCTCGAGAGCATCACCTTTACCATTCCCATCCTCGTTTCCCCTTCCCCTTTGAAACCCTTATTCCCATAGAGCAACCCTCCGCACACCCACCCCAAACCTAAAGTACAGACACCAGTTTCCAAGGCTATCGTATCCTGAGATTTCTCAAAGTCAAGTCATTTTAACACCAAGAAAAGGGGCTCCCTAGGGCTTTGAACAAATTCCTGAACTGTTTAGCTTTTCAACAAAGACTGAAAGCCAACCGTTGGTAGAGATAATCTTCTCCGTACGTTGCACGGCTTGGGCGCTGCGAATGCAATTACCAACTTAAACCAACACTACCAGCCTAACGACCTAAATTGCGAGTGCTAGATATAATGTAATTGAGCTTCAAAACGCTTATCTATAAAGTTTCAAAGAAATTAAAACAGCTGTGCTGAATAAATTGAGTAGTGTGTTGGGAAAAGGCTTGGTGGGTGTCTCTTAAGGTACGCTTGGGTTGGGGTGGGTGTGCGGAGGGTTACTCTTCCGATATCTCTCACATACCAAGAGGACGTATTGCTGCGTAGTACCTAGGTAAGGTAATGTAGCGTACCTGATACATTCAGCACTTCCCTCCGGTAACAAGAACACTCCACTGTTGTCCTTGTACCCCAGTCACCGCCTTCCCCATGACATGACTCCCGCCCTTACACCGATCCAACACCGCCTGGGCACCTTTCCGCGATATCTCCGTACTCGTTCAATACTAATCCATACTCCGTTTCCTCGTTGCATAGGAAAATCGCGCTGTTGTAAGAACAGCTCACCTGGCCGCACGCGTACGCTGGGATGTATGGAGTTCCGGTAAGCCTGCGTAGGTATTTAATCCCCTTATTGATGGCCCTAACAGAGGCGGGCTTGCCGGTTCCGACATTGTTGATTTGGACGCAGCCGGCTGTCCAAGAACCGGTTTTGGCGATGTGAGGGGTGGAGGCTGGGTTGGTCTCGGTCCTGTTGGTGTCGGTGCCGTTGTGGATAGCACTGGGCGGGAGGATGGGGTGAGTTTGGTTGCCGATGGACTCGAGGAGCTTGGGGGGTGGGATGGCGTAGACTAGGGTAAGGGAAGACTGGTGATGTTAGATGATGCGGGTGAGGGGAGGGGAGAGGGGGAAGCGTTACGAGGAGGATGGCGAGCGAGGAGAATAAATTAGAGGAAGTTGAAGCACGCATAGTTACTGTTTTGAAGTGAAGATCGAGAGTAAGAGATGTTTGCGGGTGTGATCGTATGAAATTTCCTCTGCCAGAACTTGAAGTTTGGAAGAGTGCGTTTGTTATGTTGGGGAAGGTCTACCTACGTTTATATACTACCTAGTCCACGTCTTTCGAAGCCGTAAATTAGCTCAAGGTATGTCACATTGACGGCTATTGCTTTTTTGCGTATATAGTTCCGTCCGAAACGTCAGGGGAATGAAACGGCAAGGATTTAAATAGTGTTTGCGAACCCCAGCGCCGCCCCCAATTGTGTAAAAATATCTTCGCGTCTGCAACGCTGATGGAAACCAAACGAAAGGGCGGATTGGAGTACTGACAGTGGTCCGGTTGTGCTAGATGAGGGGGTAATATCCGACCCAAGGTAAGTATATAACAAAGCGGTAGAGAAGCCTTGCGAGAACAGTGTTAGATGAAATCTAATTCAGATATGGACGGAAAGAATAAGCAACATACCTGCATGAAGCAGAGCATGGCTAGGAAAATAGCTAGAATTGATGGATATATTTGTTTTCGGAGTTGCAAAGTGTTTTGTGATTTGGGCTGTCAAAAGGAGAAGCAGAAAGGACAAGATAGGTAATGTGGGAGACATTTATAAGTGCTTCTAGACTGCCGATTTACGTACTTGAAGACGAGCAAGCGCTTGAATCCGGTTACACATGCCCGTGATACTCTTAACCAACAAGGTGGGAAGCAAGACAAGGGATACGGTCTCGTCATATTGTTTGTGTTGTTGGTGGTGTTGTTGTTGGTCGTGTTGTTGTTGTTGGCACACCGACCTAACAAAGAACAGACCGAACTTTGGACGTAAGACCGAAATCCCGACCCGTCTCGTCAACGTTGGGACCGGTCGGGAATTCTAGTTCCGTGCGGTTGGGTCTCCAAGGGAGATGACTTGGTCCAACAGGCCGTCATTTGCCGCTACGGGATGGGTGTTGCCAACAATGTTGAAAGGGAAAGTCTTTAACAACATCGTCGCATATGATAACCCGTGCCATACTTTTCAAAGTGCGAATGAATTTGATTTCTTCTCGATTGCCCCAAGCACATCCATCTAGCATCGATTGTACCCAACCATGACAACCCATCCGCCCTTCTGTCTCGGATCGACTTCATAGAACCACGCTTCCCCCGTGACGTACTTATCACCAGGGCTGCATTTATCCAAGATCTTTTGTGCTCCGTTCGCAATGTCGCTATAACTGTTAAGAACGAGTCCGCGATCATGGTACTGAAAATTTGTAACTTGATTGCGATTAGCGAACTTCTTGCGTAGGGAGTGTATGGGAAGGTGAAGAAGACAAAAACCCACAAGATTAGACCAGCTTATTGCACTCTTGTATGAGCAACTGACCCTCCCGCTTTCCATGCTACCCAGAGAAGGGTAGCCGCTTACTTTGTTCTTTAAATATTCGATACCCTCTGCAATTCTCCTCTTCTTGACCGGATAACCATCGAGAGCGCAGGTGACTTTTACTTTCCAGTGGAACCCAAGCGCTGAAACTGACTCGTTTGATGCCGATGGAGGAGGGCCCGGCAATGATCCGGCGGTCACGCTTGGTACACTCAAACAATGAACAATGCTGCTCAGCTGCCCGGGAAAACAAGGGTTAGACGGAGAATCCTTTGTCACTGATAGATGATGAGAGAGGGACGGTACCTAGAGGATGGCGAGTGGCATGGAGCACCAAGCAATGGTGGATGGACGCATGGCTATGTTGCTGAAGGTAGACCTTTCGTTATGGGTTTATGGAACTGTCAATGCTGAAGTTGGAATGTCAACAAAAACTTGAAATGTTTGTAGTTTGAAGGTGGAGAGAGGCTGAGAACTCAACATTTCGAGTTGACATGCTCAGGAGTCTCTGAAGACGGTCGGTTTTATAACTTTTTTTGTTGTATTGGATGGAGAATTCGGAGCTTCTCTAACATGCTAAGCATCGTGCCATGGGCAGTCGTAGACTCCACGATATGACAATTCGCGGTACTCAAATTGTTTCGTATAGCGCTTCACGATTGATCACTGTTGTCAATATATTCGAAACAAGCTGTCCCTGATTGCAGACTCGTATTTATCCCGCTCGCACGGCAGAAACGTAAAACATCTTAAATTTTGGGAAGAGGGCTTAAAAACGCCATAAAACTGCGACCAACACTTGATGTTTATTAGTGTTTGCACACATGGTTGTCAAGCCAAGATCACGGCAAACCCGAGATCATAGCAAACACTTGACTCTAGAGCTCACCCTTGCTCCAGGTTGGCAGCTACTCCAGAATTAGGCCCAGGCTAAGGCAGTTTCTGAGGCAGGCTAGTAAGCTTTCTTTCTAGGATGTACTGTCTCAACGACAGGACCGGTAAGTGGAACTTCGAAATTCCCCTCCTAGCCTCTTGCGATTGTTGTGTAAGGTCTGGTATCTTGGGTCCGGTATATCCTCAGCCCTACGTCCGATGTGTCTCCATAAGAGTCTTGCTAGTTATTTGTTCGTCCTGGCGTCAGAAGTTTGGGGGTGGGAGGATATGATGTGCGACCAAGCAAGAGAACCAACTGGCTCAGTACCTCCGCTAGAGTAGCCCATGCTATCGTCCTCCGAAGCCAAGGAAGCGCGTATTAGCAACGACCGTCTCTCAAGGTTGTGGAACAGAGCAGGTATGTTTAGGGTTCGTGCTAGTCGAGACAAGCGCCTAGAGATGACGAAGAACAAGGTCGACAGACAAGTCCAGCGGGGTGGGCAATGGGCTTGGTTTCATCATATCACCTCCCTCCATGTTGACGTCCGATATTCACACATTAATAGGGAGGGCAGAGCCCCGAGGCAGGGGAGAGTGTCAATCTGTTGCAACATCGGAGTTGCCGGTCGTAAAGACACCAGGCGAATGCTTGCGACGGCAGGAGGTGTTCGCCGGCCACCGTAGGAGGCTGCATGATTCGACCGAAAAGGGGGTATAGGAGGACGTCATTGTCTTGCACCTGTGTCAATGGGTTTCTGTCAAACGATCCGGTTAGCTTGAGCACACGGAAGTTGTGAAAAGCGGAGGCGATGGGGAAGATACAGCACCAAGTCTTTTGCCACCGTGGAATGGAACAATTTTGAAATGTGGAAGAAGCCAAAGATTGAATGGACGTCTACTGCAAGCAGTATAATAGGTTCCTAGGTATCTCTCCATAGGGCAGATTGGCCGGCAGGCAAAGTGCCGCATAAGGCCGGCATAAAAGCTTGGTCACATAGCAAATCACAACCGAATCCCGAAATTTTAGACGAGGAACACTTTGGTTTTCAACAGAACAGCAACATTCAATATTAACAAGTCGACACCATACTATCAATCAACAACACCCAGAATCCCATTAATTGTGCCGAATTACCCAAGAAGCGCAGCGAATCCAAAACCCAAACCATAAAGCCGAGCTGAGTGCCAAGACCCCTAACAGAATCCGCCCACTCAACCCACCTGACCTACCACCGGTCAACATTTACTTACCTCTACCGTTCATTCACAGCACCAACAACCACTACCACAACCACAGCACTAACATCCCCCAAAACACCAACCCTCAACAACCACAACAACCTAGAACTAACGCCTCATCCCAATCCCAGCCTCCCTCGCCCGTCTCTGCACCTCCTCCCTAATCAACGTCACCTTCATCCTAGCCTTAATCGACTCCCTATCAAGACGAGGCCACATCTCCCTCCCCCTCGCGATATCCGCCTCCGTGACGACGATATTTGCCGGATCAGAGGGATCAACTCTTCTTCCACCGTTGTTTCCAGGTCCCTGAGAATTGCTAGGAGGTGGGCGCCGGTTAGGATCGCGCATGTCGATCACCAACGTGCTATCAGTCGAAACGTTGGACCCAGCGTTGGATGCGGCGTACGGAAGCAGCTGGGGACCTTGGTTGCGCGAAGCCTGAGACCCAGCAAAAGACACCACGGTAGGCGCATGCGCGCCGCCTTGGGCATGAAGCAGCGCCAGCTCACGTCCGCTCAAGTCACGGCCCTCACGGGCGCGGTGACCATTGCCATTGCCATTGCCATTCGGCGTCGGAGCTCCATGTCCTCGGGTTTTGGAGTTTCCAATTCCACCGCCGAGTCCGACCTGGCTAAGCGAGTCTTCGGGCCGGACAGTAGAGGTAGACGCACGAGAAAGGTTGGAAACGCGGGAGTGGGTGGATACCATTGACTGGGACTGCACAGAGCCAACGTTGCTGCACGAGTCAGAAGGGTCGATGTCACGCTCACGGAGGGAGTGGTATGAACCGCCGGCCTGGGACGGCCCGGACGGGGCGTGGGACTGGCGAGACGCCCTGGAGGCCCCGGAGGCACGGCTGAATTGGCTGCCGCTGGAAGTGGACGGGTAGTCAATGGCTAGTTGTCGTTGTCGTTGTCGTGTGAGGTCTCTCTGAGCCTGGTGGACTCTCTCCATCATGATGGCGGATTCGGAGTCGCTGGCGCGGGCGCCGCCGCTGTAGTAGGACGAGGGCATTTTGGCTTTGAGTGGTGTTGTTGTTGTTGATGTTGTCGTTATTTCTGTTGCTGTTACTGTTGTCGTTGTTCCTGTTGCTGTTGACTTCCGGTTTGAAGTTTGAAACGGGTCGGACCCATGCCAGATTTATTTATACCCCATTCCATCTCTCCCGAGCCCTCTCTCGAGTCTTCTGCCGGCCTGTTAACAATGGGAATCTTCAGCGATCTGTTTCCATGTTACGAGCGAAATAGACTCGCTGTTCATGATCAGAACCGAGCAAATGCCATCTCTTTGGCGAACAGCCTCCATCCAAAAGGAACAGACTCGCCATTTCTTTAGAATTAGGACTCCTTACTTCTCGGCGAACCTGAACACGGGTAGACGTTCAACGTCACGAACAATGGGTTCTATGGCGAACTCCTTGGTTCTCGATAGATCGTCACCGGGTAAACTTTGAAAGTCACCAACAACGACTTTCTTCTATCCCGCCTCGTCATGCATTGTTTCCCGCCCATATCTCAAAAAGGGGCGATATACGCTCCGTTCGTTACAAAGAACCATCTTCCATCAAGAATCCAATTTTTTCCTTTCTTTCCTACCTACACAAAGCCCTTGTCTCACCCGTCCGTCACCCACACACCCAATCACCGACCGGCTCGGCAGCTCAGCTCAGCGCTTGGCAAGACTTCAGTTCGTTCTTTGTTGACGGACTTTCCTCTTTCGGTTGAATGCCCCTGAGGACTTTCTTGGCTTTGAGTTTAGCCAGACTTGGCGACGGCGTCCACTTTAGACCCGAACCCTAAGGTATCATTCGAGTCTTGTTGTTCCGTTTCGGACAATCGAGAAGGAAACCAAATTCATTCGCACCTTGAAAAATCCGGCACGGGTTATCATACGCGACAATCAATGTTGGAGATTTCCCTTCTTCGATAATATAACAACCTTACAATGAAGCGCGAAAGGAAAAGCAAAAAAAGAAAGAAAAGGAAGAAAAAAAAAGACATACAACACCAGGGATTCGCTGGTCGTCACCGACCCAACTACTAGTCTGGCCCTCACTGGCTTATCTATGGGAGAGCGGACGGGATCCCGAGTTTTCCAGTGGGTATGGTCGTATGTGCTTTTTCCTTTCTTCGGTAGGTAATTATAATCCCATGCGTACCAATGGAATCATCAAGTGTAGGGAGGAGAAATACGATTGATAATAATAAATAATGTTAGCGACAATGTTGGCGATGGTGGACAATACACTGCTAAACTACTTGTAAGTAAAGTTTTGCGCTAGAGCGATCTCCATTTATAAACTGGAAGAAAAAACGAATTGCAGAGAGTGGGTAACAAAACGTAGATAATAATCATGATATTCCAGATATCTATAAGCATCTAAATAAGTCCGGGTCTTTATTTCCTCTCCTCTCCTATCCACGACCCGCCATACGCCGACCTAAAGACCAAGTGCGCATATTTAATACGCTGCCGGCTGCCCTTTATCCCCTTCGCTACACCCTCCCCATACACCGACCTCCCTCCTATCACCATCTTCCATCCATCCCTATACAGTATACACCCCCAATAACCAGTCCAGTCCGCAATCCTCCTTTCTTCACCCCCAGAAAAGATGCAAAAATACCATAGCATAACCTCATAACAGCATCGTTTCCCAAAGTCCCCACCCAACCCATGGCTCAAAACTCTCAGTAGAAAAGATACGAAACGATTAGCGATGAGGTAAGCCCGAGCCTAAGCCAGAACATACGCTAAGAACGAGCAGAGTTAGAAAAAGAAGGAAAGGGTCATAATACATGATGTCTATGTAAAAAAATAATAATAAAAAAAAAAAAAAAAAATGTAAAAAGACGTGATTAGGGATGAGATATGTACGTACGTTGCGTTTCCTGGACAGGACAAAAACGAAGAAGGAAGCAAGCAAGAAGAAGAAGAAAAGGGAAAAGAAAAGAAGAAGCATGAAATACGCGCTGCGTCTGTCCCATAAAAAGGTGAGTGAAGTGAAGGATGAAAGCAACGTAAGAAAGAGAGTGAAATGGGAATATATGTATGTGCAAAGGTGAAGATGGCGAGTTAAAGATGGAAGATGTGACGCAGATGCTTAGTTTGAATCCCTCCGTCTCGTCTCAGAAACGGCAATAATCCCATGCTCAATGTCTCAATGGGAGGGACCCTTCCTCAAGCTCCCGACCCTACCAAGATTAGCAAACCACCTCCTCTTCGCACCCGCCACAGCCGCAGCCGCACTCTCTCTCCTTCCACCCTCCTTCTGCGGCGGCCCGTCACTAGTAGACCCAACCGATTTTGAAAAGGGATTCTGGAAGTTCGACAAGACACCACCGCCACCACCGCCCTCGCCATGATCACCGCCGAGACTAGCACCACCACTGGTAACCGGTCTCTGAGGCGGCTGATCCGCTGAGTTCCTCTCGATATCCCCGCAATCTCCAAACGATGAAGGACAAAGCGAGACTCCACCGTTTTCATTATCATCATGGACATGGACAGCAGAAGAAGAAGCGGGATCAGCGGCAGTCCTTCTCGGTCTACTCCGCATTATTGGGGGAGGCGTAGCGCCGGTGTGACCATCATCATCATCGGCGGCGGCGGCGGCCATTTCAGAGTTTCGTCTACCCCATGGGGTAAATCCGAAATCAGAGGAGGGATCTCTATCTCTCGCCGAAAGAGAGAAGGATGTGGAGGCCGGAGAGGGGATGGGCATGGAACTTGGGCCGTGGGAGGTGGAGGGTTCTACGGAGCCAGTTGATCTCCTAAACAGACTGTTGAACTTTGAGCGAGGGGGTTGCGAGGCTGTTGGGGGGTAGTGTCGTTTGGAACAAGACTTTTCCTTTTCTTCCTTTGGTGGTGGGGGGTTGAAGAGCGTTTTGGGTGGGACGGTGGCTGCTCGGTTGTCGGCACCAAAGGACAGGTCTGACGACGGGCGGGCGTCGCTTCTTTGACCAATGCTGGGACTGCGGATTTCCGTCGTGGTCGTTCGCGGAGAGTCCATGTTGCTCTTCCTTCCTCGGGGGTCCTTTAACGGAGTCTGGAGTTGCCGAACGGTTGGTGATGCCGGTAAGCTGCTAGCTGAGCCTGATAATGACCCATCCAAGCCCGGGATACGGTGACCCATTGTTGCCCTGAGACTTGACCCGCGTTCCGGCGGCGGCGGCGCCATGTTCCTGACCTCATGCAGCTTCGCAAACCCTGAGCCAAAGACCGGTGTAGGAAGCGAGTCGCCCATGTAGCTCCGGCTGCCAAATGCCGAGTCAGCATTCGAGCTTCCACTAGCCACTCGTACACCGCCCGCACAGTTGTATCCCGTCCCATCGAGCTTTCCGTAAATCGCATCTGACATCCAACCGCGTGATCCAGTAGGAAACGAGAACAAGTCCGGCGACATTCGGCCATGATCCGTTTCGCGACCGCCGACCTGGGACACGGAGCTGAGGGGATCCAGCGGCGGTACTATTTTGTTCGGCTTTTGGCTCTCCCTTAACCACAGATCGATACTCGAAGCAAATGATTTCCTCCTCTCATCTTCCACGTCGTTATCATCCTCCTCGCTCGACCAGCTCTTGCGATCTCCATGCTCTTCCGATCGCCGCACATCTCTAGCCGAAGGCGGCCGTTCCGATTCCGACGTAGTGTAACAAGGATCTAACATGGCTCCTTCGCTCTCAAGTTCCCGGAGACTGCTGAAAGCCGTGATGGACGCCGGCTGGCCCTGTCGTCGTCGTGGCACTTGGAGGTGACCTTCATCCTCATCTTCCGAGTGCACCGAGGCTGTCTCCCCCGAGGAAGAGGAATTGGCCGGCCCGTTGCCCGAACTTTGTCCCTTTGACAGTGCGTCATTTACTACTTGAAAGACGCGCAGGGTCGAAGTTGAAATGGTGTCGGGGGTGGGTGGAAGACCACTATGCACGCGAGGGAAGTCCCTTACCGAAGACCCATGCGTATATACCTTTTGTAGAGACGACCTGTTTGTTCGTCCGGAGGTAGAATCTGCTTGTGACTTGACCGATGCTGCCCCGGTCTCCTGATCGAGCTTGTGCCGTGAACTGGACTCGTCTACCAAAGAGACTGTCCTGGGTTCCTCCAATCCTTGATCGGCTGCCTTGTCGATGCCAAGGCCAAGCTGGCTCTTGCGGAAAGGACTTGACCTGCTTGTAGCTATCGGCGAGGGTGGACGATGGTGGGACTTTGTCGGGGAATTCTCGGGCATTGGCGAGTGTCGGTTTGACATTGAAGCCAGGCGCTCTTCAGCCCCATCCACATGCGGTGGGCTCTGGGGCCGGGGCGAAGGGCTGGCCTTGTTCTGGCCGTAGATGCTTAAGAAGGAACTCTCGCTGAGAAGACTCAATGGTGGGCTACCAACCTTGATGAACTCGCTCCGATTTGTCTCTGGCGATTCCTCCTCCGAAAGCCGAGCCAGGCCAAGTTCGGTAGCTCGCGCTCCTAGGTACACGTTTCGAAGGTTCTCGGTGTTCTCGGTTGGCTCTGTCAGGAAACTGGGCATCCGGTGAAGGACCTTTTGCTCGCCGGCCCTCGGAGTGCCGAGTGTTTCGTTACTTGAGATTGGACGAGAGGCACTATGTTCGGACCTATAGAATCCTTCGGCCTCAACCTGCCTGACCATTTCCCGTTCCTTGAGCAGATTCTCTATGCGTGACTCAAGAGTAACGATCATGGCCACAGCTTCCTCGACCGCCTTGTCCTTCTTTTCCAGCTCTTCCAACAAGACGTCATTGATGTCTTGAGTCTCCCTTTGTTCACTCCTCAACTGCTCTTTCTCCAGCTCCAGCTTCTCTATCAGCTCCTCCAAAGCCGTCTGCTTCTCACGCCGATGGAAGAGTTCCAGTTTGAGGTCGAAGTTTTGTTTGTGTAGCTTGGACAAGAGGTCTTGAGCATCCTTCATGCATGGCGCTTGACGTTCCTTCTTCTTGGCACTGAGTTCCGAGTCGAGGGTGGGTGGAAGCCGGACCTTGCCAGCGGTTGTTGGTCTTGTTGGCGAGGAGACTGGACTGGTAAAGCCGGCAGACGTCTTGGGCCTCTCGATGGGCTGTTTCCCGGAAGCTCGTTCGGCCTCCATCTTTCGTGTTCGTTCGATCCGTTCTTGCAGGTACTCTGACATGGGGGGCAAGGCCAGGATGTCAGCGCGATCACGGGAGGAGTGGAATTTATGTTGCTTGGAAGAGCTCGGCGGACGGGACGATCGGGAGCGGTCTCGTGCATGTGTCTGGTTGTTGCTATTGGTGTTGCTGGTTCGGGTACGTGTCGAACTGGCGCTCATGCTTTCGCTGGAGGCAGGTCGCAAGCCGGAAAGAGGACGGATGGGGCGGCCATGGGAACGAGTGTCTATGGGGGAGTCCATGGTGGGCGGCCTGGTGGACAAACGACGCCGTCGGTGGGGCGATCATACGACGCAGTACCGACGTCGACAGCAAGATGACGAGCCAACAATATCCTCGCCGTGTTGTCTCAAATGTCTTGGTTCCGAAACGGCCGGCCGTCGCAAAATGACAGTTGTGTCAGGATGATGCCTGCTCAAGGGGGGGCGGCGGGAGATGGTATATGTCGTCGGCGTCCGTCCGGGCGTGCAAGGTCCAAGCGCGGTTCGAGACAATTTGTCAAAAAGGACGGAAGGCCGCCTTGCATCAACAGGATGGCTGTGTCATGTAGTACGGTTCGTAGTACGGTTCGGGGTGATGTGCCGGTTCGGTGTGTCGTGGAGTAACGGGGTACGGCAGGCGGAAGATGCGAACGACGGGAGAAGTTGTCGAGAAAGAAGAACGGACGGGGACCCGGAGAAGGGGGAGAACCACCACCAGCACAAAACTGAATGAATGCAGGATTCCGAGCTCGACGTTTGCCAGTGTCTCGAACTGTCGCAATTTCGGGCGATTAATCGTTTCTTTTTTTGTTTATAGAATGCGCGAATAGGATCGGGTGGCCAATTGGGCTGTGTCGTTGTATGGTGGAAGCTTGTTTCTTTTTTTTTTTTTCGATGTGTCTCGGACGTCCAATTGGCGATGACGGCAGCCGAGGAGGGTTATTTACTTTCCAAGCCCGTTGCTTTGGATGACAGGACGGGATTGTTGTTCTGTTGTGTTCGTTGTCGTTGCAAAAAGTTACAACACCCACACTGACTTCTGACCGCGGGGTGTGGTCAAGATGGATGATGATGATGACGAACAGATGGAATGCGGAAAAAAAAAGGGGACAAGACAGTTCCCAAAAGGTTCTCGAAAGTGGAGTGGATGCGGTCGGGGATGCACGCCATGTTTTTGGTCCTGCAGCAGCGCACTTTCTTGGTGTCTATTCCCTGGATTCTGGTTGGTGAGGAGCGGGGTGATGGGTGATACAGGCGCAATGCAGTTGACGGGCAGCACCCGACGGGACCCCACCACTACACTACCAAATAGTTGGACCATGTTTGGGGCTTCTGAATGACTTCAACTTTATTTAATTTAGGTACCTACCTATAGTCAACATCCGGCTTTCTACCTTATACCATGACAACCCCAAGATCTACCAACACCACATACGAGTAGCTTGTGCCTCAATCAACATTTTTACATTTTGCATCACCAAACACCCAATCGGGCATCAACAGCCCGCCGTGATGGTTCCTTTGGTTCGCCAACTAACGCACCAATCGTCTTCCTTGTCACACTACGCCTCCTTGTGCGCGACTCGTTCCCAGCGTCATGGATCCAGGGGCTTGTCCCACCTGTCCACTCACTTTCTACCAAACCCTTGCAGCCATCAATCACCCTTTCCAGTGTGATGCCCTCACCACATACCTGGGCCCAGCTGAGGGTGTGCCAAGGAAACCCACACAAGACTCCTTCCGGACGTCTAAACCACCGTAATATGTCGGAAGCTGGACTTACCCTCGGATCAGGAAGGTCAATTTCACAAGTTGAAGAAAAACAGAAAGAACCAAATGAAAGAAACGACATCACCAATGTGGAGTTTCCCATTCCAGGATCACCATTACATTTTGCGGGGGGGTTTTTGCAGATCCGGAAAAAGGGGGTCGCGATGACGCCAGGCTGTTGTTGTGTTTGTTTGACAACAGCATCAACACGACTGCCGTGCAACTCCATCAAACTGCATCGACTGAGGAGTGAATATCGGAAATTATACACCATCCGGCTATATAAAAGGCGTTTGACACACTTTGTTCTCGCAGGCCTCGCCGCAGTCAGCCAGCTCCAAGCCTGCATTCTTAGTCCAGTACCTAGGTATGTAATGCATATCATCATGGCCATACCTCTACGTTGCCCTTGCCCTTAAAGTCTCCATAACCAGGGCAGGCCCATCATCAGCCACCAACTCCACTGATTGTCCGGTTTCCCATACAGTAGCATAGCGGCAATAGTGGACCACCACGACGTCAGGGCAACTCCCATTCAGCACAGGCCATTGATGGTCCCTCAACTTTCACTTTTAACCCTCTTTCTTCGACCTCAAGCATGCACAACAACAACAACATCATCCATCGGACAACCCCTCGCAACCGACTCGGGCCTCGTTTTCTCCGTAACAATCTTCTTCGTCAACGCCATCAAGTTATCCGCCAGCTCGTCGCTCTGCGCAAGCTCACTGGGCGGCTCGGTCTTGTTCGGCGCGCAAATCCACTGACCGCCGTCGTCGGCCATGGTGACGGCGTACACCGTCGGCACGGCGCCCTCGAACTGGTTCTTTTTGAACGGCTCCATGACGTGGGACATTGCGTAGCCGCTGATTGGGTATCTGTTTTGTTTTTTTTCCCTTAGTATCAACATGCAAAAAGGAAGTGGCATGGATGGATGGCGGGGACAAGGTAACAAACGGCTCATGAACTTCCTCCACACTCTGCTTCGTGGACACAAACCCCGGATGCGTGGCATTCATCACCACCCTCCCCTTTCCCTTTCCCTTTTGTTGGGCAGCAGCATCCATCTTCCTCGTGACCTCGCGATCAAAATACCTGCTGTACAAAATCCCCGCCAGCTTGCTCCGCCCATACTGTCCGTTCGGCCCCACATCCTCGTTAATCTCCTCCAGACTGTTGAACTGCGTTTCCTTAGGCGCAGCACCATGCATGTTCGAACTCTGGTTACTGATCCTGATCGTCTCGCCCGTTTCTTCCGCAGTCTTCTTCATCAGCGGCAGCAGGTGACTCGTCAACACCACATGGCCCACGTCGTTAGTAGCCATGTGTCTATCCACGCCGTAATCCGTCAACCCAGGCTTCATGATCCCTCTTCCCGAATTATTCACCAACATGTCCAACCGATCGGTGTCCTTCTTGATCTGCTCTGCGACAGCGGCCGTTTGCGCCCAGTCCTCCAGGTCGCAGTGGATCCAGTGCACGCGATCGGCTTTATCCTGCCCCAGCTCGGCGGCGATGGAGGCGAGCGCGCCGTCAAACATTGCCCGCTTGCGAGACAAGATGTACAGCTTGGAGAGGTTGTGCTTGAGAAGCGTGTAGGCGACGCCGAAACCGATGCCTTCGGAGCCGCCGGTTATGACGGCTACTTTGCCCGTTAGGTCAGGGGTGTCGTCGAGGGAGAAGTGCGTGGTGCCGATTTTGGAGGCGGGAGCCGCCAAAGTTTTCGGCTATGGCGTTCTAAATTGGGAAAATGGGACATGGTGTTAGTGGTCTGGGACTAGATGGAAGTAGGTAGGTAGATATTGTCATGGACTGGAAAGGGATGTGCAGACCCTGATACTGTCCATACCGGGTAGTTTGGCGAGGTAGCGGGCTTCGGATGTTGAGAAGGGACGTCTGGACGGGATGGCGGATGATCGTACGGCGGATGCGATGGGAGCAAGCCTGCTGGTTCGTGTAGCTAAAGATGTCGGTGACAGAGTAGCAGTGCGTGCGAGGCGTTGAGAGAGTTTAGTCGACATGCTAAGTGAGTGAGCTATCCAGGGATGTTATCATCCAGAGTTGCTCTTATTGTATTCTGTCCAGGAAATGTAATGGTATAGGGAAGGTAACAACTCTAGAACCTGCCCGGCAACGAGTGATGTCCATTCTACGCAATATCATATCATACGAAATATCAGCCGATTTACAATCATCCCGTACGCCTAAATTTCGCATTGGGTCTTGCAGACGCTCACTAAGGCAAGATGACGTTGACCTGACCTAAAACCACGCGGGAAAGAACTGCAAGTTTAAACTTGCATCGGGGCGGCACAGCTCCGAGATCTCGGTGTGGAGGCCCGGGCTCCAGTATCGATCTGCGGCGCACTTATACGGGATTGGCCAGCGCAAAGAGATCCCGCTAAGATCCCGCCGAGATCCTCCCAACGGGGGGCGCCCTTTGTCAATCGGGATGACGCTGTAATGTGTGGCTTTTGCACCAATTGACGAGAGAAAGACAATCGAGGTGGGAATGGCGTACAAAAAGTCCGATGCCCGTTGCTGAATTCATGACCGTTACATTCCGCTCTCGCAATCGCTGAGTAGATAGATGTAGGAACCGAACAAGCAATGTGGAAGAGAAACTGACAAAACGTTGACCGCAATGAAAGAAATTGGATCACCGAAAAAAAAGAAATAAATAAAGAAAAGAAAGAGGATGAAGAAGAGGTCCCATCGAACATAATCCGTCCGTAATATCCTTCAAGAAGGCTCAGGTGTCCCGTTCTCGCCATTCAGTGAATGCTCCCTCCGGTCGTGCATGCGTCGTCTATCGACAATCCTATTTCCCATCCCATCCGAATTCATATTCAAGACAAAACTATCCGGTGAATAGCTTTCCAACTCATGCTCCTCGAGGGTAACAGGGACACCTCTTGATCGCACAATGCTGAACCGGTTGGAATGGCGAGGAGTGAACGCCCGTTCTGTCCCTCCAGGCGAGGAGACCTGAAGGGCAAATGGCGATGGAGTTTGCGCCGCAAAAGTGTTCAGTGATGGGTCATCTTCCATCGGGCCCGCATGATGCCTGATCCTGGAATTTCCCTTGGAACGTTGTTGATCATCTTCTTCACGTGGTTCGTCAAGCTTCTTGCCGGTTCTTCTCTGAAACTCCTTGCCGCGCTCCTCCCGTCTTCTTTCCCTTTCTACGTCGCGCTTCATCTGATCAACTTTCATCTCCACTGTGCGTATGAACACTTCATGGGGAGATCGTCCTTGGTTGCGAAACGCAAACCAAAGCTCGTATATCCCCAAATGCACAACCACTGCCGTAGATAGATAGTTGTAGATGGACCAGACGATTCCTCGCAATGACTTGCTGAAAGCAATGATGATGGTGGATATGATTATGGCGAATGATATCGGGACTAGATGTTGGAACAAAACATGCATTAGCAGTTGCTCGTTCTTGAAGGCGTTCTACAAGAAGCCCTTGTCATCAACCTACACATAAGCCCGAACTGCTCTCTCAGAGTCATAGGACCTTGACCCGTGAACTCAACGTTATTCATTCCAAAGATGCTTGAGATGAACGAAAGAGGGACCTGGATCGAACGTCAGAAGATCGGTCCGAAAACTAACGCTGCGAATCTGAACTCACGAATATGATCGTCACAATCGTAAACATCATGATGGCTCGCCCCTGGCTGGTTGTCTCATTGGCTTGTCTGACTGATTCCCACGCTTGTACTAGGCTGGCTTGATGCTGTTTCTGTGACATCAAGTCGTCCATCTATAGAAGCGTCAGTTGAGCACGCCTGAATGTTTAGTTAGTCATCGAACCGGATGCAACTTACGGCCTCTGCTGTACTTTGCGCCCACTTCCTCAATCTTTGTAACTCGTTCAACTGGTTACTTAATTTGTAGATTAGATGTTTGGACTGATCCTGAAACCGTTGCAGCTTCTCCTTTTCTTTGGAAAGGTTATGCTCCGCATATTGGCAAAATCGTCGGATGATATCTTTCTGCTGGTCATGGATGTCGATCATTACATCTAGGTCGTCCATGGCTTCGCGAAGCTCTTGCTGAAGTTTCTGAGTGCCAAAGAGGTAAGCCTACCTATGTCATAGAGAAACACCATGCTGGGTATACATGACTCACTTCTTCATCGGTATTATCTAGCAGAGGGAGGTGCAATACTGATAAGTCGACAAACTTCGACCGATCACGGTAGATCAGACTGGCTCTGGAAAGCCAATGCCTGAGATGGCCAAGCATTACCGCGTGTTGCTTGCGCTGGGAGTCAAAGCATTGTTAGATAACTGATGCAATAGCCTTCCACCTGTGTCTTCCGCTGTACTTACAACACGTCCAATGACCTCCGTGAAGGTATCGAGGACTTGAAACTGGCTCTGTCGCAAAATAACTCGTTAGTAACCTTGGGCTAGTTCACGGAAAAGTGTAGGGTAAGGTAACGGTGTATATATACATCGAGGTTTGTCCGATCAAGCAGTACGCTGCAGCACTCGGTCAGGATGATGAGCCCTATCTCGTATATGGATTGAACCTGGTCGTCAATATGCGTCGTCCCTAGAGGCCTAAGTCGTGCCCGAACTGACTCGTGAATGCCATTGATAGTTTGCTTAGAACTCTTTTGCCAGCTTTGGGGGAAGGACGTGATGATTGTCTGCTCGTCGAGAATCCACATCCACAGCTGATCAACCATTATCAACCGTTGCACCTGCATGATGTTTTGCCTACACTCTTCACAGCCGTGAGGGTCTGCATAGGCATAGTGCTCCGCCATGGGTCTGGCTGTTGATAGACGTTGCAACCGAAGTTGCTTAGCCTTGTCAATCTCTGTGATGATTCTTTGGCCTAATCCCATGAAGTCGGTCGGTAATGACACGAACCTGGTGAAATAATGTGTCAGTTAACGTGTTTCGTATCGCACGTGCCTTTTTCCAGCTAAGTGCCTACTTGTAAAAGGGCTCCGCATCACAGCCAGTCTCTTGACAGACTGTTTGGTCCTTGTCGCGCGAAACCGTTGACTTGAATCCTCTGTTGATGCATTGGCGCAGAGTCCGGCGAGGATGGAACGGTGCATCGTGAAACAGGTACCGTTCAACCAGTTTTCGATCTCTGAACATCAACATTGCCTCATAGAGTCGAGCAGCGTCAATGAGGTATTGGCCAAGCTCACTCCTGACATGTAACCTTCCTGTCGCGTCGATTCCAACGTTCTCGTTCACCCCGCGAGGCAAAAGTATGCGTTCAATCGTGGAGGTCAGAGTTGTTCCCACCGTATTAAGCCGACGCGCGCGCGTTAAGAAATTTGACCGACCAGCTCTCTCTTCAACCTTTTTTCCATCAGGTCTCGGAAGTTCGCTTCGGTTCTCAACCCGGTGCGCTTTTTGTTGTTCCTTCTTGGCCCTGTCATTTTGTCGCTGCCTGTCCGAATTGCCGTCGATGATCCTTGATATGGTTTGCCGTACGCGGTTAGTTTCCCAGTGGAGGTAAGGCATCTGCAGTTCATGTTAGTGGTTTAATGTAAACGAATGGAGATTGAACGCACAAACAGCACAATGTTCTTTGAAGTCTGCTCGATTTGGCCTGCCTCAGACGATACAACTTCGCACAGAGGGCGCATGTGTCTGGCATGAACGATGCCGCTTCGAGTACCTTGCTGCTGACCATTCCAGTATTGGGGTCTGAGGAGCAGTTGGGTAGATGTTTGAATAGCTGGGCTCTGGCCTTTTTTCCTAACATCCTGTTTTGTTTCCGCGTAGTAGTTGGCGATAACTTTCTGGCGATGGGGTTAGCGATGTATCTAGGATAAAACCTGTGACTCAAGAGCAGTACCTCAACCCACTGTGGACTGTTTGTCAGCAAAACGTGTACCTGCGGTTCATGATGAGGAATATACGCACCGCCATATTGTTAGAAGGGATATGAAGATATTGGATTCGGTTGGGGACTTTTGGGTCATTAGTTTTGTCCCTCCGTAGGACATTCCAGTGGCCCATCGGGTCGCATTCTGTGGCGAGGTCTTTTCCATCATTCAACAGCCGGCTCATCGAAATGCGTT
The DNA here is from genome assembly GCA_033297205.1 of Pseudoneurospora amorphoporcata. Lineage (NCBI taxonomy): Eukaryota > Fungi > Ascomycota > Sordariomycetes > Sordariales > Sordariaceae > Pseudoneurospora > Pseudoneurospora amorphoporcata. The sequence goes on along the minus strand of MU859113.1, from coordinate 163,781 downwards.
GGTCCGGAAAGGTGCCCTTTACCTGAACACCGGTGCGCTTGTCGTCAACGGGTTTCAAGAAGTGCTTTGTAGTGGTTGATGGATCGGAGCCTGGTAAGGCTGTGGGTTCGGCCTCTTGAACGTCGAACTGCATAAGGTAGGCGTGGACGTCACGTTCAATGCTGTACTCCAATTCACCGTGGTCGCTGGCACTGTTGGCATTAGTCCGGTGTTTCTTGATAAAGCTTTGAACCTCAAGGCGACCGATCTCCGCCCTGGATGAGTCGGGGACGGTGTATTCCCCTTTAGGAACTGGGTCGGTCGTCTTTCTTCCCCCTTGTCTTCCTTTCCTCCACGTTCGAACGGCTTGAACACCGTCTTTGAAATTTTGAGAGCCCAACCACTTGCAACGACTTTGCTCAACATTGGAGAGAAGAGCTGGCTGCCCGCTGGAGATCGGAGCTTTCATGATAGCTCTCCGCAGCACCTCTGCTCGTTTGTATCGTGCCTCAATTGCAATCGCCACGCTGACCATCCGCTCCTTCATCTTCATCTCAAGCTTCGTGGTAAGATCGTCTGCGGAAGGATCTTGTTGACCACCGCTCATTGCCGACGCCAGCTTTTCCCGCTCAACCTCCCGCTCATTGATCCAAACATGATTCGTTTTTGGACCAAAGAAATTGGGCCGCTGGCAGATCTCAATACAACCGAAGTAATGTTGTACTGCGTCGTCAACGGAGTGCTCATGCGGTTCGGCTGATAGACAGGTTTTTGGTTCTTCATAGTATGTGTTGTAGAGCTGCGGGCCCCTTTGAGGTTTGGATATCGCGGAGAGGTCGGTGGGACGTCGTGTCAGCTCGGGCCGGGTGAAAATGAGGGTTGTGTTCATGTTGAGACACAGGCTTGGGCCACCATAAGCCCGAACAGGTCATATCGGGGTAGTCCAGTCGATATGGTGCGGGGAAACTTGTTGGATATCGAACGGTGATGTGAGCTGGTTTGAAGGGGAAGGATGGGAGTACTTGAGTCATTTTGTTTTGAGCTCTCCCACTCAAAGAGCTCAATAACTAGAATAGGTCGTGGGGGTAACGCTTGTTGAAGCAATTCGGGCCTTTTCGGCAGAAGATTAACAGCAGCCACATCTTTTCGTGCGTGATCATGGAGGAGACGAATCAGAGGATGCAGGAATGCAAGCGGCAAGACCAGCATACAGGCGGCTGAAATGCGGCTGGGTAGGTGGTGCACTGCGCTGCGGCCTGAATGGAAAATGATGCAAGTGGGGTTGCAAATACAATACCGGATCGAATAAAGGCAACGAATGAAGAGACGTGGTGAGGAGAGAGATGAGGTAGTCACAGAGAAAATGGGGCGTCGCGAAAACACACGGCGATTTGCTCAGAGGGCGAAGGTGTTGAGAAGGTGAAAGAGGAGAGGATCATGCAAAAGCCTGCAGACGGAGAACCGGAACCACTGCAAGATCTTTGAACCAACCTAAGATGAGGAATCAGGCTTTGCTGATGATAGCCCTCTACGAAGGGTTGCTCCTTCCGGACAGCCTTCCACACTGCTCATCAATCTGTGATGGACTACCTAAGGTACCGATATGCATGATGGGACGCACCTTCCCGGGCTGCTCTCCGATAGCACAGGCACCGTGGGCACCTGCCTAATGGGCGACAAGCAATCTCGTGGTGTTGCGTAAGGCTCTGCACCACTCCCACGGCGATAGGAGTTTCCTGCAAAGACTTCCCCGCTCGTGCCAGCCACCCTTTTCCCAACCCTTCATGCAATGAAGTGAAGTGGGAGAAGGGTAAATGGAGAGGCGTATTTTCGCGATCCTCCAAAGCCAGCCGAGGGCTACGCATCCGGTACGCTTGTTAAATAACTGCCAGAAGGGTCTGATAGATTCCCGGTCCACATAGCTAGATATGAGCAGCAATGGTCATGAGCCGTAAGCTTCTCAACTATAAAAGGGGGCATATGGAATAGTTGATTTAAATTCCTGAGTGGCTGGGCTCTCGAATCTTGAGGAATCCTCCATCATCTACTACCTTTCGTTACTCACACCATTTTCCCTGGATCGCTTCCAATGCGCGACAGCCCCGGCTCTGGTGTATTAGCACTTCGTATCGGTGTATTGCCACCGAACATTGTATTTGTGTTCACCTGGGTCGTAACGTTGGATACCGTCGATGGAGGTCTCGTATAGCTCTGCTCACCATTCTCAACTGCCTCGCGAGATTCGGGTTTTCCATTCGGGATCAACTCAGATCGCCTGGTGGGCTGGTCTTCAACGATTGGATGGCTCCCTGCCCCGAAGAGCCTGCTGAGCCAACCGCGTTTTGGCATTTCCGATGCCGCGTTGGCAGTTTCAGAAGCTTGTCCATCCTCGTCCGGGTTGTTCCTCTTATTGAGCAGTTCAGCCCTCCGAGCCGCTCTCTTTCGCTTGGCTTTTCGCACCTCCTCCTTCATCTTCCGGACTTTGAGCTCGGTCTTATACATGAGGGATTGTGACCGGTACTCGTCGTGGAACACCACCCAGAACCTATACAGCTGAGAGTAGACCACGATGACGGTGAAGATGTACTTTGTGAAGGATACGACCGTTGCTCGCAGCAAGGGACTAAATGCGACGACGATTGTAGCGATGATGATACCTATAGATATGGAGACTGCGTTTTGGTGCTTAAGTTAGAACAAGTCCGCGAATGAGACAAGATTAGTGGTAGTCAACATCACTTACACATGAGCTTGAACTGCTCTCCCAAGTGCATTGGACCGCTTTCGGTGAATTCGAAATTGTTCATGCCGAATATGCTCGACATGAATGACAAGGGCAGCTAGATACCATATTGGTTAAACGTGTACTCTCTCCTTTCTGGGATTCTGCATCAACTCACAAACACAATCGTGACAATCGTGAACATCATGACAGCACGTCCCTGGGTGACGGCCTCCTCAGCTTGCCTGACGGACTCCCAGGCTTGCACTACACTCGATTGTTGTTGTTTCAGTGCAAGAAGATCGTTGACCTGCGTAAGTCCACGTTAGCATGGCTTCTTAAAACACACGGTAAAGAGGTCGGAAGACACTCACACTGTCAGCTGTACTTTTGGCACCTGCTCTTAGTCCCTCGAGCTCGTCGATTCGGTCGTTCACCTCTGAGAGCAACTCCCGGTACTGAACTCGGAACCAACCAAGTTGCTCTCTCCTTCTGGTCTCTTCCTCATCAGATCCAGTTTGCTCCTCGCTCTTGCCATTGCTGCCATCCCTTACGCTTGCGTTGCCTGACGATTTGCGCGAGGGCTCCGAGCTATCTTCTTCAATGAAGCAGTCGCCGCTCCATCGGTTCTTGGGATCCAAGATATGCTCGACATGTCTACGGAATCGCTTCATAATGTCTCTTTGTCTCTTGTGGACGTGTAACATAATGTCCAGCTCATCAAGGATGTCCTTCACCTCGCGTTGAAGTTTCTTGTCGGAAGAGTTAGCATGTCGAGTACAAGAGGCTAATGCGACAACGTGTAGACTACTTACACCTTCGGGATTGATGTCAAGTAAGGACACATGCAGATCAGCCGAACTGACATATTTAGACCTGGCTCGATATATCTTGGAGGCTTCTTGCGTCCAGTGCCAGACATGCTGAAATGATATTGTGTGTTGATTTGTCTAGATCCAACCAATTAGCACAGTCCTTGTTATAACATAGAGCAGCTTGGTGTCACGTACGACTCGCCCAATAGCTTCGGAGAAGATGTCCATCACTTGGGGTTGGCCCTCCTGAAGAAAGTTTCTGTCAGTTTGACTCCGTTGGTGTCACTTTGGGATAGTGCAATTAGCTCACATCAGCCCTGGTCCGATCGAAGAAGGTATTGGAACATTCGTCAAGAATGATAAGCGCCAGATCATAAACCGATCTCACTTGGTTTTTGCGAAACGACTTTAAACGGGCCCGTACCGATCGGTGTACTCCGGATAAGTCATGCTTGTTGCTTCCATAGCGCCGCGGAAACGAGGTGATGATCGTGTGCTCGTCAAGAACCCACATCCATAGCTGATCAACCATGATGAGCTGGGAAACTTTCTTGATGTCGCTCCTGCACTGGTCACAGCCGTGTTCATCAGTTGTCTCAGAATGTTGGGTCCACTTCATAAGCGGCGACACATCATCCTCGACATTCTGAGCTATACCATGATCTCCAGGTCCATGAGCCGGCTCCTCTCCTGCCACGGATGTTGTGCTGTTTGTCGTTCGATTCAAGGGTTCCCGAGGGGAACTCTGGCGTTTGATCCAGGAGTGCTTAGGCTTCTCTGCCTCCTTGAGTTTGTGGATGAAGTCGAGCTTCGTATCTCGGTAGATGACCTGGTCTCTGTCGCGAGCTTTAGTGGTTCTTAGCGTCCAGTAGTAAGACTGATCCAACGTGCGACGCGGGTGAAGAGGAGGGTCGTGAAAAAGGTATTTCTCCAGCATTCTCTGGTCCCTGAATGTTGACATGGCCTCATAGAGGCGAGCAGCATCCACCAGATACTGACCCAATTCGCTCATGACTATTAGACGACCAGAGTCATCAATATAAGGCCTTTCACCGCGCCGAGGCTCCCGGCGACGTCTAAGCAGTTGATAAAGCGCTAGGTCAACGTTTTCAACCAGCTTATTACGACTCTCGAGATCGACGCCGTCTTTAGGATGCTTTATCTTCCTCTTTTCAATGTCATCCTTTGAGAGTTCAAAGAGCCTCTCTCTCTTTTCCTGTCGAACTCTCTTTTTCTTCAGCTTTTCCTCTTTATGGTTTCGACGGGACTTATCGGATTCAATATCGATCAGTCTTGAAATGGCCTCCCGCCTACGGTCTGTTTCCCAATGGAGATATGGCATCTACGGACCAAACGATTGTCAGTGTTACCATTGTTGGAAAACGCGAGGAGCATTAGTGCCAATGACTTACAAAAAGAACAATATTCTTCGGATGCTTCTCGATCTCGCTCGTCTCAGTTGATACCACCTCGCAGAGAGAACGCATGTGCCTTGCGTGCACTACACCGCTTCGAGTCCCTTGTTGCTGACCTCGCCAGTACTGAGGGCTCAGGAGCATGTGTGTTGGGGTCTGTACCCTCTGATGCCTGAGGTTGCGATTGAGATCCGGTCTTTCGGTTTCATAGTAGTTGGCAATCGCTTTCTGTTTTGGTGTCAGCAGCAAACCTGAAAATTATTGTGGGCTCGGATGTCAAGAGCTTACCTCCACCCACTATAGTAGAAATCATGTCAGTCAGCAATAAGCAAGAAAAGACCTAGTGTTATAAAGGACTAAAAGGGGCATGCATGTCCAGCTTAAGAGTCACGTACTGCCATATTATTCGAAGGGATGTGGAAGTACCGGATTCTCTTCGGCGGTTCCGAACCACCTTGACTCTTGCATCGGTTTCTTGACAGAATGTTCCAGTCTCCTTTGGGGTCAGGGTGTCTCAATCTAGGATTATCAGTGCTTTCCGGTTCATGAGGAGTAGCTCCATTGTAGAGGAGAAAGCTCATGGATATGCGCTGGTCTGGGAAGGTGCCCTTGAAACGCCCATCGGTTAACGGTTCGTCAATCGGCGTCAGGAAAGACTCGGGATCTTGACTTGGCTTGTCTGTGTCGTGTTCGGTGCTGAACTGAATGAGATAAGCATTGACATCTCGCTCAAGATGGTATTCAGTGCGGTCCTTCTCCGCGTCTTCCGCTATTCCGTTGCTGAAATCATGATTCGGTTGATCGCCATTCTCAGTATTTTTCTTCGTGCGTTGCTTTCTTGCGAGTTTTTTGACCTCTTCTCGCCCTGGCTCGTCTGATTCAATGCCGTTGTCATCTTCGTTCGCACCCTTTGTCTCCTCTTCTCGCCCTGGCTCGTCTGATCCAATGCCGTTGTCTAATTTGTCTGCACCCTTTGTCTCTTTTCTCCATTTGCGCACCCATTTGATTCCTCGGTTGAAGCGAGGTGATGCCTTCCACTTGGCACGACTCTCTTCTAACTGGGTAACAACGAATTCCTCCTTCTTGGCCGCTGGCTGCTGGTCTAAGAAGATCCTGGGCTGGGGGGTTGGAGTCTTGCGAAGCGCGGTACGCAAAATCTCTATCCGTTTGTACTGAGCCTCGATAGCAATAGCCACACTCCCCATTCTCTTTTCAAGCCACTCAGTGGCTTTTGCGGCTGAGACGGAATCGATCGTCAGGGGGTGGCCATCAGGAACCGCATGACCTGCTTTTCTGAGCTTCTCTTGGGCGGTCTTCAAGGGGTTCTCCCAATTGTCGTTGTCCTTGGTGGCAAGAAACTTGTCCATGGTCTTTGTCAGTTCCGTGTGGTATTTCTCATATTGAATACGACGTTCGTGGATCCAATGCGCGTGATTGGGCTGCAAGAATCTGGCTCGGTCGCATATATCGATGCATCCAAAGTAGTGTTGGACGGCATCATCGACGGTGGTGTCATGGGGTTCTGTCGAAAGGCAACTGGTGGGTTCATCTTCGGGATCGTAATGCGTAAGATTTCGGGGACTGCAGGCATCCACAAAGGTTTGAAGGGTTTTCGGTCGCATGATGGAAGAATGATGCGGTCATCAGTAGAGGTAGGTTGAATTGGAGTAGAGATGCCCAGCAATAGCAGCACGATAGCAGAATAAAACGAAAACACAAGAGGCAGAGAGTAGGGCTAGGAGCTTGGGGAATATGCCTGGATGAGCTTCTTGCTAACTTAGCGTCTGGGAATAGATATGTCCCGAGAGGTGAGTACTTGCCTCCTTACTTACAACGTACAAGTGTGATAGCGAGGTGCGCATCCGAGTCTCGTCATGGACGTGACCAAATCGCCCCCGGCGACATTCAAAGTGCACTGTGGAGAAGGCGACGAATAGCAAGAGGGAAAATAAAATCAGGCAATAATGCATGGGGCCGGAAAGGCAACCATGGAGGCCGAAACGAGGCTATATCCGGAAAGCTGAAGGGGGGATGCAGAACTAGGTATGTACACTACTGTGTGGTGACCACTTGAGGCCTAGTCGATGTTGCACGGCATCAAGCCCACTGAAGTGGGCTGGCCCGAAGAAAACCCAATCATGAGCCTTCACAGTAAGAGCATCCAAGGAGGAAGAGGGAGATTTGTCAGTCAGTGCAGGAAGTCAAGAGGCTCTGCACAACCACAGAAGACCCTTGTCCATAATGTAGTGTGTGAGACACTGGAGCCCTGCCGTCACATCCAAGTCCTGACATGAACTGTGTCCCGGGAAATGAGATGGGTGTTGTAAGGAGCGGGTAGGGTGAACTGGTGCGAGGGGAGAAGAGGCCGAGAGAGGCTGCGATCGACCCATCACGGCCAGGCACTGGATGGCCACTGCAAGCCGGCGAGAGACGACAAGTGAAGACACGAAAGGTTGATGAGGTCGTCCGAAAAGACACAGCCACTCAGAGCTAGACTTGATATGGGACAGCTGAATGTTGGCTGACGGCGGGGGTGGTGTTGCGGATGTTACCTGGGAAAGCGGCACAACCTAAGCCTGGTGCCATCCTGTGTTGTGCTTGTGCTGAGGGCGGGAAGTTTCGAAATGGGATGCAGGTCCGAGGCGCGAAGGGATTGCCTCATGGCGATGGCCAAATCTTGTCAATTGGATCGCCATGTTGAATTGGTGGGTGAAGACACAAAAACTGGTGGTGGTGATGGTGGTGTGAAAGTCCTTCCCTTGGAGCCCGATTGAAAGAGCAAGTTTCCATCCATGTAAAGCGGCGGAAGTGGTGCAAAGTCCGAGAATCTGTAATGCCAGCAGGCGGCGGCGGGGGCAGCAGCCGAAAGCACTGAACTGCAGAGGGCACGGGCCTTATCGAGCCTAGCGAGAGGTACCTCTATCAATCCGATGCCGGCGGCAGCGAAGTGCGGGGACTAAAAGAAGGAACTAGTGCAGTGCTGTGCGAAACTTGTTCAATCAGATCACGACAAGGAAGGAGGTACGGGAGCTGAAAACTCTGCACATTCCAAGTCCAATTGATAATGCGCAGTCTTCTCGCTTCATATTGACCGGGAGGAGGCCAGGGCGGGATGTTCCATGTCCTCCAATCCACCAAGTCCACGACAGTTTCCCCGCTTCAATATGATCAAAATTGACCTCCATCGTCGCCCCGAATGCATCAGCAAATCCAAAGCTGAACAGCCATCACCACCACGCCGGTCCAAGCACCACCACAGTTGACGACCATTCGTCAGGCGTCAGAAAGTCTTGCTAAGAAAGATGTGCTCGGGCAAATAGGCGTCGTGTACGAGCCAAGGAGGGATCATGATAGCTGCTGCTCATGTTGCACGACGCGAACGCACAGCCTGAACAGCCTTACTTCGGGATTCAATTGCCTGTTGGAGATAATGCCCCCAACAGTCTAGGTGTGGAATTCTCAGTCATCCCTCCCTCCCTCTCCCCACGCTGCTCCCTAGGTACTCAAAGGGAAATGCAGAATAGCCAAGCCCCTCTACGCTCACTCCCTAGTAGGGATGAGAAATTGGGGTTTTCTCTCGTCTATCTTGTAGCACATCACTCGATGATAGCTCGCCACTACGATATCCGACCTCTTCAGATGTAGTCGCCAGCATGGTTGTCCAAGGTGGATGCTACCCAAGACACTGGTAGAGATTCGCTTCAATGGGAATCCGGGGAAGGCTACAGTACCCGCTCAGCCAAGAGGTCGAGGCCTTCTGGGCGTAGGCGAGCCAAGAAAGTCACCAAAGGCTTGTCTGTTTGGGCTTGATGTCTTGCATTCAATGGCTAATATCTGTGTGGACAGAATACTAAAAATTTATCTTTGACAAAGAAGAAAAGAAGAAAAGAAGAGAAAGTCTTTAACACCGAAGAGGCCAGTTCTCCTCGTCTCTTTCCACCCCGATCCATATCTCGTTCTTCACCATGATTGCTCCCGCCGTCTTGGCCGCATTAAATTCCGTCAAGCTTATTGTTGTTGAAGTCAGTGACTTCAAGGCGGTTATGTGGGTGGTGGACGAGCTTTCGTGTGCCGACATGGTACTCCTGGTCCCTTGGCTACGAGCTGTCCCCCGACTTCGACTTCTTTCCGCATCGTATAACCCCAATATGTCGTCTACACTGTCATTTCTTCCTCTTCTGCTCTTCTTCTGCATGCTGGCTGGGCTCAGTGGCGTCTGGAATGTCTCAACATCCCCCAAGGAGTCCATGTCGGCAACAGTGTGCGACGAGGCCGAGTCGCGGACGTATGCTGGTGGTGGTGGACTCGGACTACGTTCACCTTTGCTGTGCGAACCACTTGTTGTGGGAAGTTTGTGGTCCCCTAGTTGATTTTGCTGTTGTTCTTGTTTGTGTTGCTCGACCATCGTGAAGTCTGGCATTTCGAGCTTGTTTCTGTTTGGTGGAAGCTCGTCATGGTCTTCTGTCAGTCCACGGCGTCGGAGATACAGCGGACGCAAGGTCGGTATGCCCAGGCACACCATGGCTACTGCTATTTCGGCACCAGCCCAGATGAAGTATGGGGCAAAGTTGTCTACGGTTTGTCAGTACGTCAAGTAACTGCCAAGAGACATCAGGGATGGCTTACAAGTGTAATCCCAGATGTTGAGATGCGACAACACAACGGTTCTCGTGATGCCACATGCACCGGCTCTGTCATCTGTCAGCTTGACCAGTACCGCAAAACACAAGAGACCGAGGATACCGAGTACTCACATCACGCCAAGGCTCATCCCGCTCGCCAGCATAATCTTCTCCCGTCGTGGCATCCTCAAAGACCAAATGAAGAGCCACGGAAAGATGGCAAAGATAAAATCACAGACGCTGGACCACACTCCCAGCCCAACACTCATCGGCTGGATCTTGATGTGCCATTTACCCGGCGTTCTCAACGGATCCCAGCTGGCCTTTCTCGGTGTCGTCTGATTCCATAGCATGACCACCAACGCAAATGACGTCCCTGCCGTCACCACGATAAGCACCCACAGCGCCATCTTTTGTCCCCTCAGCTGCACCACCCTCAGCAAGAAGAATCCCATCGACAACTTGGCCATGGCGTTGCCCGTTATCGCAAAGGTGTTGGCGACATAGCTCCAGAAGATTGATCTCGACGTGTTATCGAGTGATAGTGACCACAGACTGGCCCCCATGCCATAGTGGACCGAGACATGAAGGAAGATGGCGAATAAGAGGAGAAAGAGTCCCGTCAGGACGTAGACGTAGTCTTCGGTGCCGATGAACTTGACAATGCGTATGCGAGTGTAGAGGCGTAGGAACATAAAGGAAAGTGAGAGAAGGGTCATGGACCAAATGGCGACGACTACTTCTAGTTGGCGCTGTTCCATGATGCCAACTGGTCGTTTATCGAGTCATTGTCGTTGTTGTTTGGTTTGCCGTCACTGCATGCAAGTGTATGATGCCGTTGAATCCCGAGTTCCTGGGAAGATAGATAGATGGGTATGGGAAGAAGAAAGAGGGGAAACAAAGAACTGGTGGAGTGACTAGTCTAGCAGCAAACGATCATCATCGCGTGCCAGACTGGGACAAGAAACGTGGTGGGCATGTCTCAAGTTTTGGTTGACGGTCGAAGAAATGGAAAGCTGGAAGCCCAGACTGTTAGAGCAACCTATCACGACATTTCTCCTCAAAACCAAAATTGCTGCCTTTCTCTTGATTTGCTCATCACATTCATTTTATCGAACCTGTTGGCCTGTCAAGGCCTGTTGAATCCCTCGGCTGCCCCATCAACAAAGCCTGCCTACCACGCGAGTGGCAACACCGTAACTGGACGACTGGTTCGACAAGTTCGACAAGTTCGTGGGGTGATGGAGATTTGGGGATATCATAATCTCCAATCACCACCCTCAAGACCATCAAATTGGTCTCAAAAACCAAAAGGCCCCTCTTCCCACTGGAACCTCAATGGAACAAGCGTTGACCATTCATCTGTGTTACCTCGCCCAAGACTTCACTGCCGTACCTGAAGGTGGTGGGCTGCTGTGGGCTGCCATGGGCTGCTAGCACTTACACCTCCCTGTCTGTGAGCGCGGATTGGCTGGATTTGCAACAGGGACTGACCAATGGGAGAGAGCAGGGTTAACCGCTGAAAAGAGTCAAAAAGACAGGGGTCGCGGACTGGGGATTAGCACAGGCGTAATATAGGGCTTTTAAGCGCTTGCACCGGCTCATTGGCTCGACTGGGAGAGATGTCGAAAAAAAAAGTTGATGTCATTGGTCACATTTTTTTTGTAGAAGGTTTTCAGCCCGCCATCCAATTGCCGTGATGAGACATGTTTTGGCAGATTGCGATTGCGTCTGATGCAAGTCATCCTGCCTCGGCAGGCGTTGGAAGGTTACCAAGGGCGTGGTCTCCCTCGTGGTGGTGTGTGTGAGTCGACCCGACCCTAACCCTCTTCGCTCGCTATTCTACCTAGTGTAGAGGTACCTCTAGTCAGGAACAGCCAAGCCCACAACAGCCCTGCCCCTGCCCCTGGCGCGAAAGATCGATCTCGATGACATGCCATGCCCACCACCCGACACCAAAAAAAAAAAAAAATTGCTTTCCCACACACAACAACACATAGACATGGATGGATAGATGGGACTACATAAATGACTCAACCAACAAGTCCTTCCAACCAACAAATCCGAATAGGAATGATTGATAAGCCGCATTGCCCGGCTAGCTCAATCGGTAGAGCGTGAGACTCTTAAGGAGGTCCTCCGTTAATCTCAAGGTTGTGGGTTCGACCCCCACGTCGGGCTCAATTCCCGTCGTTCCTTCTCTCTTTTTTTTTTTTTTTTTTTTTTTTTTTTTATGCTTTCGCTGACCGACGAACGAGTCATTCTTGCTTATTATTGATGTGTTTCGCACTCCTTCGTCGTTGTGTATCTTGCTTTTCTTGTCTTCTTGGGTTTGTCGACGACAACGACGAGAATGTTTTTTTTTTTTTTTTTTTTTTTTTTTTTTTTTTGGGAGGGGGGGGGGGGGGGGGGGGGGTTTGGGGATTATACATTAGTGTTAAAAACTTTGGGGTTAGGGTTTATTGAGTTGGTTGTTTGGGGTTTTTTTTTTTTTG
>MU859113.1:95737-151723 GCA_033297205.1 Pseudoneurospora amorphoporcata | reverse complement strand
CCCCACTGTTTTTGTTTTGTGTTGTTGTTTTTTTTTTTTTTCGGCCGGGCGCGCCGGGGGGGGGGGGTTTCGGCTATTACACTTTCGTCTTCATCCTTGTGCGATTCGGATTTCTCGCTGTCGTTCTTGGGTGTTTTGTTGATGGAGCTGACAGACTGCCAGCAGGTCACCACCATCATCTGCATTTTAATTTAAGTTATCTCTTCCGGCATGCCTCCTTCGTTTCGCAACGTTGGGCACTTTGTGATAAACCAGTCTCATTTGTTCCCTTTCGGACGACGAGACGACAGCATGGACGAATTGACTCCAGACCTACCGTTTTCCACTTCATGAAAGCCGCGACCGGCTCGTTCATCAGCCGTAGTCCGGTCCTCATGGTCGTACCGAACGTACCGTAATCAACGGTTTCGGGGTGGCAGTCCAAGATCTCAGCACTGTCGGCGTCGGTAAAGGGAAGGGAATGCCCTCTTCCTCTTCGACCCATTCGGCTGCCTGCGAAGATGCCCCCTCTTATCATGTTTTTCTTGGGGTGTTTCAAGGGGGTCGCGGAGTTGGAGGGCATTTTGTCCTTTTTTTTTTAGTTGTGAAGTAGAGTATTTGTAGAGAGAGGGGTTCAGGCAGGAATGATAAGTAATGGATCGATTGCAGAAATAGCCGGAAAGAAGTCTGCGTGATTGATGATGATGATGATGATGATGATGATGATGATGATGATGATGATGATGATGATGATGATGATGATGATGATGATGATGATGATGATGATGATGGGCAGGATGGTGCTGTCGCGGTTTTGTTTACTTCGGAGACCTATGACATAACCTTGGTGGTGACCCGCCCGTGTCCGTGTCCGTTTGGTGATCTTCCGTCTCATACATCCAGCGGGAGGGGAAGCCTTAGAGACTGGCCAACAGATGGAACCTCACTGGCTCCGGTAATTGTGCGCACCTAGGCGGCCCTGTGAGATAATCTTGCACTGCAGCGTTCGTGTACCACGGCGCCTTGACCCATTCAAGCGGTACCAGTGAACGCGGAGTCATTAACATCATATCCAATTCAAATCTTGGTGGCTCGCAACAGCGTTACCTATTTACCGGCCACTCCAAGACTACCCGTCCTCCTCTTTCCCTCCTCCTCATCCTCACTACTACTCAGATCGTCCTCACTCATACTCAACCTGAAATACTCCCCGTCCGCTCCCGCAGCTGCACCTCCATTCCTTGCCATCAACCCATAACTTTCAGCCTCTCCATCCTCCATTTGCCCCTTTCCGTCTTGTCCATTTCTACCGGCCCTCGCCTTCCTCTGCGCCGCCCTCCAAACCCACCAGCAAACAACCACAGCCTCCATGCCCACGAAGATGCCCACCCCCCATACATCGACCCTACTATGCCCCGACAACAACAGTCCTAAAATAACATTAACCCATCCCGCCACAACCGCCCACCGTCCAAGCCAGATGTGTCCATAGGAAATCCACGTCCTTCTGCGGATTCTAAGGAAATCCATGTGGTGCCTCCATCCCAGAATCACCTGAACCACCAGCGCCAAGGTGATAGCGAGACCAAGCCACTGGTGGAAGGTCGAGGGCACGCGACGACCGGTCATGTATAGACCTACACCAGCGCCGGCAAGGGTGAAAGTGGATGCAAGGGCCTGGACAAGCCAATGCTTTTGGAAGGCATTGCCACCGCTACGGATGAGGAGAACGCCGAGGGGGAAGAGGATGAGGAAAGCAACCGTCATGAAGAAGGCGTGGGTTTTGGGAAGGGGGTTGCTGGTGAGTTTGCCCAGCCAGCCGCTCGCGGACATTGGTTCTTGGCTGGTGCTGAGCATTTTGGCGCTGGGGACGACGGATAAAATCTTGAGCAGGTCGGAGGTGGTTGGTATTCCCACGTAGTCAGTGGAAGCAGAGAGGACGGAGCGCGTCATATCCGCCCAGAAAAAGCCGTATCCGCCTGTTTCCGAGCCACGATGGCGATGCATCTCTAGATGCGCATCCCGGGTGAAGTTGCCGGAGAAATCTTGGCGGTCGTTCCATGCCCAGAGGAAAGGTTGGGAGGAATCTTTGGCGGAAATGGAAGTCCGCCATGTTGCGGGACCGGAGGACCACAAAGAGCAGGAGTAGCAGGCGAGCAACACGTCGGCGACGTAAGTCTTGGTGCCAGCTGCGGGGATGATGGGATGTTCGTCGTGGTCGTCGTGTCTCTTCACTTTCACGTTGCCCTTAGTAGCGGGCACGGTGCCGGCCTCTTTCCAAGTAGACGCCAGAACCTGGACATCAAAGCCCTTCCCAGCTACTGTCCCAAAGTCCTCGATCGGTTGCGGTTGGCGATGTCCTTCCACCGTCCTGACACTGACTACCGGCTCCTTTTCGGTACCGTTAACAGGGTCGCCGTAGACGACAAACATTAGCGCTCCCGCCATGGTCTGCCCTGTGCCGATGGCTGTCCATCCATTTGCGTTCCAGCGAGAGACTGTCAGGTGGAAGTAGATGTCGTGGGAGGAAGTGGTGACGTTGGGGAGAGAGGCGAGTGAGAGGCAGAAGTCGGCGCCGCCGGTGGAGATGTTGGTTTGGCAGTATTGCACCTTGTCATCGGTGGGTGTGGGAGTTGTAGTCGTAGTAGAAGTGCCGAGGAGGGGTTGTGTGAAGAGGGAGGCCGAGAGGAGCAGCGCCCCGAGGACGGACGGGAGGCGCGCCATTGTAGTCTAGGAACCTGGAGACCTGGAGTTGAGGTGAGGATGAGGTAAGAAGCCAGAGAGAAGAGGAAAGTTGGGATGAAAACCTACCTAGGTAAGGTTCAAGTTCGAAATTCAACGGGGGCCTGACGGGCCACTCGGGACTCGGCGTGCGCTAGCAGATCTGCTGCCCGATGGCTGGGAAAGCGGGGCGGCGGGGGATGAGTAGGGCGCTGACGGGGCCGCGTAGTGGGTTTGCTGACGGATGCCCTGACCGATGCAGTTTTCGGCGCTCTTTCCTCTTTCTCCAAGTGACCTGGAATGGATTGAAAAAGTCTTTCAACGTTCTTTCCATTTCTTGTTCACTACTCTAGACCTCCGAATTGAGAAGGAACCGTATTGCCAACTTTGGCGCAACCACAGACACGTGATATTCATTTTGGCGCACAACCTGCGGCTTTTTGGCGCGATTCCTGCCAGCCAGGCGCAAATCCTCACCTCAGCTTCCATGTGCACCGAAGAGACGAGACCACCATGGGCGCTGTCGTGCACCGCTGACCACTGCGACCGTAGACCGATGTCGCCGAGAGTTCCGGCACCTTATCTCCCGCGCGCTGAGTGGCTGACAATGGAATCACACCTCCAACGCCGTGGCACTTATTGCATGGACTTTTTATTTCCGATTGTTCGGCATGAAGTTCATTTCTTTTCACTTGAGGTGACGAGGGAATCCATACCGAGAAGACGGTAGCGGCGTCTGATGGATGCCGCTGATGTGCGCAGGGATCCCAGGGCTCCGGAGTCAGGAACGCCAGGTACGCCAGGGACAACAAACAGCGATGATTGCGAAGAGAAGGAAAGATGGGACAGTGGATCTGAACTTCAGTCAACTTCCATTGTGTGACCTCGTTTTGACTTTTTGAGCCATGAGCCGATGATTGCCATGATAAGGAAGGGACGATGGCCGTACATTCGCATAAGCATATGGCATGCTCGACCCAACCCCGCCCTCCTTCCACTTCCTTCCACCTAGAATAGGGCTCTTTGTAGCCCACCACAATTTTGAATCCTGTACTTTTCCAAATTTCATCGGTGAGGCGGAGAATTTTCAACAACAATTTTTCTCCCTGACAACCACTCACTTGTTACAGTCTTGCCAATACTTTGCCTTTTCTTGCCAGCCTCCCAGGAACACCCTCCTCCATTCGAGCCATGGTTCAAGTTTATACTCTTCACGGGTCAGCTGATTCACAAACCGACATCCCAAATACGCCCTCACTACGACTTGTCCAGATTCCAGTGCGAAGAGGGCTCTGAGAAGACGGTCATCCTCAATATGTCCTGACTGGTGCGACATGATTTCACACAAGCCTGAAATCTTGCCAATTGACCAAATCGCGTGCTTCTTCATGGTTGGCGTTGTAATGATTAGACAAAAGGTCCAAGACGTCTTTCAGAGGATTCTCCAGAGGGTACATCCTGACTGGTTCGACATGATGATGATGCATTTGGTTGCGAAATCACCACCACATACCCAACCCTAACCCGACATGATCCTTGGCAAAACCCATCTTCAGGATCTGGCCCCCTCCTTTCTGACCATTAGTTGACAAAGCTGGACTGTTGCCGACTTCTCCCACCCCTTGCTGCAAAACAAATCACATAACTGATGATTCTAACCATCAGAGATTCAGCACAATTCCAAATCAGGCATTCTAAAGTCGCACAGCACCCGCTATACCCGGTTTTACTCACCCTGTCTGCTCCGGATGCTTCCCTCTCGACATCCAGCTTAAACCGAGCCACCCACCAATTGTTCGCTGTCTAGAAAGAAAATATCTGGTAAACATCATTAGGCAAGCCAAATTCGCATTGAATCACGCACATAGGTCTGTACAAGAAGGGAGCGACCGGCCACACACCGCATCGGCACTTGGTGGCTCCGGGCGGACATACTCACCCGGCATGACATGTCGTCAAAAGAAGAGCTCCGGCCTTTCATCTCATTGGTTACTTGAACGGACAGGGGGGGCAGACGACAATGAGCCGCATGTTGCTGCAGTATCTGGGGACGTCCTCAGCTCGACTTCGTCCGAGTCCCTTGGTGCCAGGTCGGCGGCAGTCGACCCCGGGACATGTCACCCAGCCACTTGGATCCCTTTCGACCCTCTCTGCCGTCAGCCCGAGCCGCGGGTCGGCAGTATCAAAATCTCAGTTGCGCATCTGATGTGATGCGAGATGGACTGTTTTCGTGGGTAACAGCATACCACCATCCCAAGATCGGGAACACATCATGTGGGAAGGGGGAGGGTGGGTGGCAGTCCCGATGAACACCAGCGGAACGACAGACGTGTATCCCCCTCGTATTCTTCCCTTGACAGGTCACACCATGATCCTGATCAACAACGGATGAGGTCGAGGTCGTCCAAAAGGTTGGGCTTCCGTGGCTTCATGCTGGCACTAGTCTAGCAGCTCGACGACGTTGCGTTGGTGGAGCACCGAGGCCCATCCACATTGTTGACATGCTGTCCCCGGTACCCCATCCCGGACTGTCCACTCACCCCTGGGCCCTGGCTGACCATGTTTACAAACATACGGTAAAGCTGGTCCCTGAACGTTGACGTCCAACGTTGGTGCATCGCATTTGCGTCGGATAGAAAATGGAGCGCGAATCGGCTCGCCTTGCCTGTTGGAATGTCATGTTTCGCTTACCCGGCCGGAATTATCGACATTAGTTTGCGTCATATCAGCAGTAATCTTAGCTGCATTTTGCACCACCGGACCGTCGACTTGAAGCTTCCCCGGTCTCCCTCTCGTGCCCCTTTTAGTTTCCGAGAACTGGCTGCTGACCGTGATGCGGCCCCAAATAGCCAAGATATCAAATTCCCGGTGGCCAACAACACGGGATGAGAGGACGGGTAGGATTTGTGGTGGCACCCTTGCACGGGTACAAGAGGTCTCGCTTGTGGACATGGAAATAAAGAGACAAGTTCCGTCACGATATGTTGGCCGACTTCGTGTTGTGTTCCAATTTCCTTCTCATCATCCGGTCTCCATAAAAACAGGGAAAAACAAACACTTGTCTCTTTTCCACTCATTCTCTTCCCCCTCGTCATCTCCCCACAAGCGTTGTCCTGATGACAAAGTCCATCGCAACTGCGCGTGGAGCATCACCGGCTCTTGTCCCCTTCCCTTGTTGATGTTGACGGTCATCAATGTCCACCGCCCAACAACACTAAAAGCCACCCCCTGTAACGCAATGCCAGGAAGCGCACCGGCTGGGGCTCGTTGGCGGGCCTCTTAGTTCACAGAGAAGCCCAGTCTAAAACGTCTTGGGTTCTACCTACTTTTCAGACTTCAGAGGGCGACGTGGCGTTGTATTACAGTGGTATTATGCAGCACCAAGCTATCCAATGGACGCTGCAGGAACCGGACAGGGAAGAGGTGTCAGGGAACCGCATGTTCTATTTTCCAAGCCAATCTGGGCGAAACCGTCTCTTTAAGTTGCAACAGAAAAACAAAAAGTAACTCGAGCGATAAATCCGCGGGTGGGAGAGCCATTTCGGGTCACAATCCAATGGGCATCCATCCAATATCTGCCCACCATCGCAAATGCGTCAGCGCGCACTTTAGGCCATCGTCGACAGCACCTCGAACGCTATGGAGTTACTGGAAACCTGCGTAGCTTTTGCGCCCCGGAAAACATACCAGCATGCTTCCATGTTCAACAAGTGTTTCTGGTGATTCCACATCAGCAAAACAGCACACAGAACGGACGGCGGCTTTCCCTTCCTAGTCCCGCGTCCGCGTCCGCGGGAATTGTGGAAGGGATAATCCAATCCAACACAGACTGACAGGACCCCGGCCAACGGACCGCCGGACACGGCCCAGGTTCACACAGGTAGGGCTCGTGGTGTGATCCCCCCTTCCGACCACATATATGGTCATCAAAAAGGGAAGGAGGGCTATGCCCCGGATCGTTGTTCTTGTCCCCTACTTACATCCTTTTCGAGAGTGAGAGGAAAGGAAATCCTTTTTCTTCCCAAACTTATTTTATTTTCCTCTTACAACCAACTTTTGCCACATACTTCATCTCATCATCGATCCCTCCCAAGCAAGCTGAAGATAAAGTGTAGCATCAAGGAGAGGCCTCACAGGCAACCATAACCACTTCACCCCCCCTCCTACCTACCTATCTTTACCTTATCTACCTACCGTTATAACACACCTCTTATACGCTGCATATTGTCATTATCATCGCCAAACATCATCGTCAACCACCATTCGACAATGTCTCGACACCACACAGGGCCGCTGTCAGCGGTCACACCAGGAGACGGCGTCAGTCACGGCAGACAACAACCACAACAAACACGGCAACAACAACAACAACTGACATCCCACTCACAACATGTACCCGCACCCCAACAAACAAAATGGCACTCCCCTCACCCCTCCTACCAACACCAACACCAACACCCCCATCCTCACCACCCGAACCTAGCCTCCTTCGTCAAACCCGAACACACCCCCATGAACAGTCACAATCACGATTACAGTCACAGTGAAACAGCCTGGTCTGCCCGAAAGAGCAGCGGAAGCATGGTCTCGGCAACGTCAGCCAGCTCGCGCTCTCCTTCACCGGGTACGCATTCCGACCTGGGATCTATCTGTTATGCTGCTTCCACCAGCAGCTTGGCCACTTCGTTGCAGCCGAGTACGGAGTGTAATTTCCAGGAAGGCGATTTGGAGCAGCGTGAGAGTGTGGGAATGGGGAACAAGTGGAATGATGAGTAAGTCAGTCCCTGGAACGGAACACTGTAGTAGTAATACATGATGTTAATGAGGTTATACAGAACATCAAGATCCTCTATCACGCCCGTTAGCCGCTTCACCGGCCGCCCCGCCAAAAAGGGCCGGTACGCACCTAACAGCACCGGCGGCGGCGGCGGCCCCGGGAGCGGAAGTAGCAGCCGCAGCAGCGCCTCAGGAACGCGGTCCCCCTCCCGTCCCAGCTCCTTACGGAACGCCATGTTTGCCGTCGACCCCTCGGCTCCTCATGGGCCTCACCCCCGCTCGGCAGAAGCAGAAGACATGATGTCGTGCGAGTCCGACGCCGAGAGCGGGGAATCAGAAGACGACGACATGGACATCATGGGTGGTTACCTTGACGATAACTCGTCAGAAGAGGAAGAAGAAGAGGAAGACGACAACGACTGGTCCGGACAGAACGGCAACTTGGAACGTGCGGTGATTGAGGCGGTCAATGGGGATATGCCGCTGGCTGCCTACTTGATTCCGATTCTGCATAGGGATTATAGCCTGGCGGTGAAGAACAAGGTTGAGAGTTGGCAGTTCGGGAACACGGGTTCGGGGACTAGTGGTGGTGGTGCCCAGAACCTTAGAGAGAGGGGCAACTCGGATGCATCAAGGGGTGAGAAATCCTCTTTTACGGATTCTCCGCCTGGAGGATCTGGGGCCAACGGGAATGGGAATGGAAACTCGAGAAAGAGGAGACGGCGGTCTAACTCGGATGGAGGAGGTAGGGAAGGGAGAGGGTTTGCTGGTAGCGGTGCGGGAGGTGGTGGACGGGGTAGTGGTGATTGGGGAGGAGGTGGTGATGGCGGCGGTGGTGATGATGGCGATGAAGACGAGGAGAAGAACATCGACACGGGATCTGGTCCCGGCGTGGCTGGCAACGAGGAGTCCCAACCGATGCTGGCGTGTCCGTTCCACAAACGGGACCCGGAAAAATACGGGATTCAGCAGACCAACTCGGCGAATGGGAAGAAACACAAGTACAGGGCGTGTACGGGGCCGGGGTTCAAAAGCATTCAGCGGCTAAAGTGAGTTCCCGTGTCTCGGGAGAGGTACCTTATCGCAAAGGTGTGTGTGTTTCCAGAGTTAACCACGGGTGATATAGGGAACATCTGAAACGGGTACATTCACCCGTCCAATGTAACCGCTGCTACAAGATCTTTCCGGGGACAGATCGAGCAACTTGCCTCGCCAACTTGTCGGAACACCAGAAAGAAAGCGACGCGTGCACACTGGGGGATCCGTCCCAGAAGGAAGGCATCGATGCAGTCCAGTGGGCAGCTCTCGAGCGGCAAAACCGCAAGAAGAACCAGGAGGCGCATAAGCTGGAGAAGTGGTTTGAGATCTGGGACGTGCTTTTCCCCGGTGCCAATCGTCCCGAAACGCCTTGTGAGTATGCTTTTCTTTTGACCATCTTTTCCTCTCAAACTGGGAATACTGACAATAGCCAGGGCACGACATCAAACCCCGAATCACGCCCTTCTCCCCATCCAAAGACGGTGACGCCTTCTCTAAGCTCTTCCTTGACATTCTTGACCATAAGATCCAGCATCAAGACATTGATTTTTCCTCAATGGGGACCGACATTGTCCGCGAGCGCCTCAAATACGTAGTCCAGCAAACCTTTAAAGCTTACGTCTCGCTACACGGGCACCTCTCGACCGAAACCTCGTCCTCGGAACTCTCCAACGGCCCCGGCGGGCGCAACCGTCTCTCAATAGTAGGCGGCTCCTCGACCCATCTCTCGGCCCCCGCCACCGCCGCCTCGCATCAGATGAGCAACACGACCACCGGCACCGCGCCGACCTCGATCGGGATGGGTACCCGAAACAACAACAACAACGCCCAAGCAGCGCAACAACAAATGAACCCGTACGCACAACACGGTCTGCCAACTTCGCCCTACCACTCGCACTCGCACTCCCATTCCCACTACGGCCACCACTCCCCCGCCACGCCTCACCAACCGCAATTCATGGCCCACTCCCCGCACAACGGCGGCCCCATGGCCGTGTCTCCCCACGCCGCCGCGGCCATGTCCGCCGCAGGCTACACCATGACAGCCGAAGACGCGTCCATGGCGTCCGCGTCTGCTGTGGGCGTCAATGGTGGTGGCCCTGCCGCCAATTACTTTTACACCAGCTACGCCATGTTCCCACCGCCGCCGCACCCGGCAACAGGCACGCATGCGCATGCGGCTTGGGGAGCGCCGGGGCAGTTCGTGGCGGCCCATCATCCGGCTGCGGTCCAGGCGCAGTATGGGATGCCGCATCCTGCTCAGCAGCAGATTGGCTCTGTAGGGCCCCATGGGAGTGTCGGGCAGGTCGGGCAGGTGACGGCGGATCATATGGACGTGGGGGCTTATCAGTTTGAGGTTGAGGCTGGGGTTAGTGCTTTTGATTGAGTGAGCTGGGAGGTCTGTGACTGCATTTTGGACTTGGCTGTTTGGTCTGCTTTTTGTCGCATTTGGCTTTTTTTTTTTTTTTTTTTTTGAAATTTGAAATTTGAAATTTGACGGCGCAAGGAAGGCAAAGAAAGGAAGACGTGGGAAGTAGCAAGGAAGGTTAAGGGGGTCAGGATATGCATCATCATCAGTTGTTTTTTGGGCGCAACAGGAGTTATTAGTGTGGGTGCCTAGGGCTTTTTCAGTCCCTCTTGTTCACATTACATCATCTCTAGGTATACTAGGGTCGGCATTTTGATATTTAGGCAGTGTTGATGAAGAGTGTGAGGTAGAGAAGCACTTTGAAGATGAAGAAAGAAGAAAGTCCATCCACGTGTCAGGAACCAAACAGTGACGACCTAGGGAGGACCCCGCAGCTGTCTTGGCGTCGTCCCTAGCATTTCTGCGCAAGGAAATTGCCGGCGTTGAATGGTGAAGACAGGAACACCGGAGCTGGGGAAGTTAAACAGACTGTGCTTCTTTTCCTCGACGGGGAGTGCTTGGGCGACGATCTTGAAGCCAAGAGCTGGCAGTTTGCGGGCAATGCTATCCCAAACACTGTCATTTTAAGCGGATCGGCAAGCTCACCCGATGTCTGAGACTCCACATTGCAGCAGGCAAGCTACATAATGTACCTACGCTAGGTACCGTGCTAACCATGCACACAAGGCGAATCTTCAGCGGTCATTCGCTAGAAACGAACCCGACATGCCCTGGAAGTAGCAGTTGCGACATTGAACCTTTTTCTCCATCTTCAATCCGGTCCTTGCGACTTGCAATTTCCGCTTATCGCTCGCGACTTCAGTCTTCTTCCACTTTCCCGATTTCCCCTCTTTCCGGGCATTCTTCCTTTCGAGGAAACCTCAACCAAGTCTATCGCCATTGACACCCGGCCTCGAAAGACAAGCCCGTGATCGAGAAGCTGGCTCTGGACTACTCGACAGGTCAATTTTTGCTGCTTGTTTTCTTTTTGGATACCCATTTGCTTGCTCCATACCATAACATAAAACCAGACAGACGGCATCGCAATTCGAACCTCATCTCGGTCATCCGCGGCCGCTAGACCGAATAATCAACGACAAGAGTCGGATTTCCCCTTGCATTAGTGCGACCCCGCCTGTTGTTCGACGACATCATCCGCACAAGAGAACAACGACGACGGCATCTCTACCTTTTTCCATCCCGACCACAACATCGAACCGAGTTTACTTATTCTCCCGCCGACGTCATTGAGCCACCATCAATTGCTCCCGACTCGTCCACGGGGCCACGCTCCCATAGGGGTGTTCGATGCTATCCCCCTAACCACGTCGATCCTCGCTAGGTAGATTTCGCCTATCAGATAGCCTCGCCGTACGAGCTTCCTACAACATACATATATATACCTAGGAGTCGAGATCGATGGCCCCCACAATGTTGTCGCGACTACACCTCCGACGGCAACCTTCTACGCCGTCGTCTCCCGTGCCGGGCCAAGTGAGCTCCTTGGATCTGGATACAGCATCCCAGACTCCGACAGTTCCCGATGGCCGACCACAGTCAGCCAAATCAGCCAGCTCCTCCCATCTTCCGTCTGCCCTGTCGACGACCCCAAAACCGATACCGAATATCAGCGACAATGGAGGCGTCAGTGCGGCAGGTTCAGTCAGCGGAATGCCTTTACAGATGTATCGCTCCGCCGGAAGTTCGGCCTCTAGTCAACCTTCGGAGAGTCACAAGTCGCGAACAAAACAGCCCCCGCCGCCCATTGACACTGCCGCCGCTGCTCGGGCGTCCTTGGCCACGAGACTGAGTAAGATCTCGTCCTTCGTGACCCCAACCGACCTTAACAGCAGTGGTCCGTTCGGCAAGCGTCCGGCGGGGAAGCGCATGGCCAGCGAGCCAGTGACAACGCCGGAATCCGCGAAAGCCAAAAAGTCCTTGCCCTTCCTCAAGAAGCACTCAGTGTCCAATTTGTGGATGAGGAGGAAGACGGCCCAAAACCCACCGGATCTGCCACCCCTGTCTTCCGTGCCCGAGCCTACCTATGACCCGCGTATCCGGGGTACCAAGGTCCACGATTTCAGTGCTCCCAGACCCAAGAGGACGACGTCGCAGAATGAGGTTGTTGTCAGTCCCGTAAAGGAGTCGCCAGGTAACGATGCTACGTCGAAGTCCCACACAGCGGAACCGAGTACGGGCAGCACCTTGGTTGGGCCGTTACAGCCCCTGGTTCCTGGCCTCAATGACGTTGCCATATCCTCTAGCTCGGGGGGGGAGGGTGAGGAGCTGACCAGGATCAACAGTGATGTGAGATCAATACCACAAGATAACTTACCATCACCAACTTTTGACAACCCTTCGCCGGAGGAACAGGACGCGCGGCCACCGGTACAACTCAGGGATGATCCCGTTCCAGCCTTGGGTCCTTCATCCTCGGTGGCATCTCAGGACACTCTGACCGGAACGACAGCTGGGACCAACGCTAATGCTTCAGTCCGAACTGCGAGATCACGCAACCTGTCTAAGCGATCCATCCGTGACTCTGCCTTGTTCGGACTCCCGAAACACATGAAGAGCACATCTTCTCGGTTCAGTTTCGACATGATGGGCTCAGCCGATGAGGAGAAGGCGTTGGAAGAACGACATCGGCAGCGTCAACGGGAGAAGGGGGGCGGCGCCACAAGTGCGCTGAGGCAAGAACACGACTCCAGATTTGACGACCTGGAAGAGGAAGATTTCGACTACGACGCCATGATGGACGACGACGGTCTGGAAGAGCCAATCCCTGGTGTGAATGCCGATTACGAGGACGACTACATGGAGGAGCCGATTCCTGGGGTTAATGCAGACTACGATGATCTGCAGGAACCAATCCCTGGTGTCAATGCCGATTATGAAGAGCCCCCTGACGAAAGTCAAGACAACTACTACGATCCGGATACCGACCCAGACAATGATCAAGAGAACTTTGCTGGGTTTGAGTTTCAGAGATCAAACAAAACCTCGGGACCCATCACCCCTCGTAGTCCTGTCATCGCCTCAACACCCAGCAACGAGACAGACCAACCCGTCGCTTCGTCTGTAACGGAGAACAGCACCCCGGATTTACCAGAATGTGCCTTGCTCCCTGACCATGCTGCTCCCGCACTAGCTGTTCCGATACCACAGCAGTCACCAAGTCCCGAAACCGCTCACGCACCGATCACGCCCGAACCTGTTCCTATCGGGTTACCACCGACCAACCCTACCCGCAGAGAAGATGATAACGACATCTACTTTGACAACGGGTTGGCGGATGAGCTAGACTTTCAGGGCGATGGTACCCATTTTGATGAGAACCTCTTCGATCTTGATGACACCGATCAATATGGCCGTCCGATCCCCGGTGCTTTTGCCAGGGCGGCTGAGCAGGCGCGGGCCCGGCAGCTGGCTCAATTAGCTGAGTCCAACGCCGCGGCTGCCCCTAGTGTTGATTCTGTACAGTCGACGGCTACCGGTTCCATGCATGCCCTTGCGACTGGGGAGGACCTTTCCCCTACCCAGCTCCCTCCAATTCCCACCCAGCCCATGCAACAAGTGTCGATATCTGGCCTCGATATGGCATACCAGGCTGCCCTGGCCGAAGCAGCACAAAGAGCAGCAGAATCCGGCAAGTTCCGGAGAAGTTCGTCACCCGCTATACCCGAAGAGCCTACTGTCACGTCACCCACCGATTCGGCCCAGTCGCGCGACTTGGTGCAGCAGAACGAGCTGGACGACTACGAGAACGATGATGACGATGGTTTCGGCAACGGCCTAGATGACTATGAATTTGACGACGAGGACATCATTGCCGAAGCGAACGCCAGTGCCCTAGCGAACGACCAAGAGGGCTGGTACGGTCAAGAGTTTGGTTTCTACTCTGCTCCCATGGCCCAAGCAGGTTACGGCCACGGCAGCTCATCCTCCAGCCGGAATACCGAAAACGAGAACCCCTTCCTGTATTCCTACGGTGGCTACTTTGGCCCTGCAGGCGAGGGCGTCTTCCGGTCCAAGAGTGGCCGCGTCGTATGTCGCGAGCCTACCCTGACACCTATCACCGAAACGTCCGAGTACTCTAATCGTAACTCCATCATGAGCCTCCATCTTCCGCCATCGATCGATGCTCGCAACTCGACATCTCTGCAAAGTCCTACCCTGGCGCAACTGGCCCTCATGGACGATGATGAGTTCGATTCGATCAATAAGCTGCGCAAAAAGACGTGGGCAGGCTCTCAAGCCAGCATCATGAGCTCTCGGGAGGGAAGTCCCCGGGCTGAAAGGGCGCCGCAACCGCAACTAGTTGACCCGGCTGCTCCTGGTTCCCCTTTCGCTGCCACGACCGGCGGTCATTTCGGGGCGGGTGTCCTTGGTGCGTCGTATGATCCAAAGAGAAGTCCTTACTCGATATTGAGCACTTCCCAACCAGGAGCGGGAGGAAGCGAGCAGCAGGGGAGGTCAATCAGTCCCACGCTTACGAATAAGATTCAAGCGGTGACTATGCCCATGGCGCCTGTTCCGGGGTTTGTCTCTCCTAATTCTAATGAGATGGGGGGACTGGGATTGGGAATGGGAATGGGAGTGGGAGTGTCGCCTCAGGGCCAGGGACAGCAGCAGCAGCCTTCGCTTCTTGGTCCTCCTGTTATGATGTCCATGTCACCGGTGGGAGTAGGACTGGGAGGTGGAACAGGAACAGGCTGCTGTCCTCCTGTTGATGAGGAAAGCGAGGAGTATGAGACCTCGGGGACCTCGGGAGTAGTGGTGTCGAGCACTTGTACGTCACAGAAGCCGCCGCTTCAAGAAAATGGTTCCTTGGGGAGAAGAACATCGATTGTTCGGGGTGGAGGTGGAGGTGGAGGTGCAGGCGTCGAACAATATCAGGAGCAGAAGAAGAAAGTGGTTGGGTGGGCGTGATTTGGAGTTGGATTTGGATATATCCTTGTTGTTGCCCGTGTTGTTGTTGAGGAGAGGGGTGGGAGGAGAGGGGTCAGCTGTATATACCTACCTACCTAGCTTGCTTGCTTGCTTGCTGCTTTTTGGATACCAGATACCATAGCGAACATGATGTTTTTTAACGTTAATGTCAATGATGTACCTATATTGGATGGATGCAGCCCGGTTTTTTGTAACTTGTAGTCCTCACCCCGTTGACTTGTCCGCCATTACCATCAACATCACCGACCATCACCATCACCGTCACCATCACCGTCACCACCACCATCACCATCACCATCACCGTCACCACCACCATCACCATCACCATCACCATCACCATCACCATCACCATCACCATCATCATCACCATCACCATCACCATCACCATCACCATCACCATCACCATCACCATCACCATCACCATCACCATCACCATCATCATCACCACCACCATCACCAACACCATCGCCAAAACCATACCTAATCCGTCATATTCCCACCCTCTCACACTATTCGGATCGATCATCGAATGCTGCACACCATTATAACCACTTGCTAAAGTACACAAAAGCACATACGACCATACCCACTGGAAAACTCGGGATCCCGTCCGCTCTCCCATAGATAAGCCAGTGAGGGCCAGACTAGTAGTTGGGTCGGTGACGACCAGCGAATCCCTGGTGTTGTATGTTTTTGTTTTTTTCCTCCTTTTTTTTTCATCTCTTCCTTTGGCTTGTAGCTTGTGGCTTTTGGGTTATGGCTTTTGGATTTTGGAATTTGGAATTTGGACTTTGCATTGTTCAGTGGCGTTTGGTGGTTAATTGTGCGATGCTGATTTTTTGGGGGGGGGGGGTAGATGTGACTGGGCTGGTGGTTATTTTCTGATGTGGATTTAGTAAATAATAATAGATAAAAAGGAAAGGACGTAGATGCGGACTTGCGGAGCGGAGTGATATTGGTGATAGTGACAGGACGATACAAGATGGAAGGTGGTGTTAAGTGCTATGAGAACTGTATGTAGGAGGTGAAACGGGTGCGCTGAAGAGTGAGAACTTGATGCTCTGATGCGAAGCATCCAAATTTTGAAAGTTAGCGAAAGTTTGCATTTTCTGTGCTTGTTGCTGTTATACACGACTATCGTTGGTATTATCCAACACTGCTTTACAGGTCCTATGTACAATTTCCTACATAGCTACCTCCCTATCTGGCACCAAGAAAATGGAGCTTACGGAATACCTAACTGCCCGAGACAAATAGTTAAGTGAACGAACGCAAAAGACAAAAAACAGAACGCAAAAGAAAACGAAGAACATGGGAGAGTTAAAAAAAAAAAAAATGACGGAAAAAGAATGGGGCCACCCGGGGATTGAACCCGGGACCTCTCGCAAGAATGCTCAGGATTGAACCCTAAGCGAGAATCATACCACTAGACCAGCGGCCCTTGTTATTGGATGTTTATAATTCCCGCATCATGGACTTACATAACCTGTGAAACCTGGGGCAGACCGCCCCAAAAAAGATTTTATTCTAGTGCATTATTTGCGGTCCTCTACATCAACCCCTGGAATATACCCTCTTCTCTATTATCACCTTTTCATCTCCACTAAAACCTTGAGCACCAGACTTCACCAACTATTCTACCAAACTATCTGCCTAATCTCCATCGAAAAAATTATCCCCAGCCTCATCCACCCTCCTGTTAACCCCAGCCTCAACATCCTCATACGCATCTCCCGCCGACGGTGGGGCCCGGTTCACAGAACCTCCGGAGACACTCCTACCTGTACTTGTAGCATTAGCCACCGCCGAACTAATGATGGGGTTAGTCATGTCAGGCACCCCCCACCAGCTACCCGTCATTTGGGTCCCGGTGTAATCAAGAGGATCGGGTCTGGGGGTCCCGGGATCCTGATAGAAACCCGCGCCCGCACCCGCACCCCTAGCTGGCCGTGCCGGCTAGTTCGGTCGGGACACGGCGGACAAGGAGTTACTGGATACATTTCTGCTCGTAGGGTTGTTAGCGGACATGGGGCTTGAACCCGCAATACCCCTGGCCTCCATCTCCAGACGCAGTCGCATCTCCGAGACTTTACGTGCTCCCGCAACTTTCGCCGCTTCAGCCATCCCGGGGGCCACCAAGCCTGGCCTCTTCCTCCCAGTCCTTTGCTACTATATCTTGCAGCATTTCCGTTGCCGTTTGGACTTTTCCTGTGGCTTCGATGCCGGTGTACCGTTTTTTTGCGTACTCCATCCTTTCCTCCTTCGTCATGGACAATCGCCTCAATTGTTCTTCTTCTTCCTCCCTTTTCTGTTTTTCCTTCTCCTTTCTCCTTTCCTCCTTCTCCTTTCTTTCTTTGTCTGCCTTCGCCATCTCCTGTTCCATCACCCTCTTCTCCCACTCCATTCTTATCGCCTTCTCTTTTTCTCCTTCCTTCTTCCTCTCCTCCTCCACCGCCATCCTCCTCAACCCCTCACTCATCGGTCCCATTCCCATTTCCAGTCCACTCTCACTCATGCTTTCCACACCCACTTCCACATCCACACCTCCCGCCGCCCTCGCCCTATCCCGGGCCTCCAAGACTTTATTCACATGCTTGAATTCATCCACGTCCATCCCACTCCCATTCCCCCTCTCAACAACCCCCTCCCTTATTAATCCCAACCCCGTCCCCGTCCCCGTCCCTCTATTTCCACCCCTCATCCTCTCCCTTTCCTCCTCCTTTTCCTTCATCTCCTTCTCTTTTTCCAACTCCTTCCTCCTCTCCTCCTCTTTTTGTTTTCTCTTCATCTCCCTCTGCAACTTCTCCACCATCTCCTTTTTGTGTCTAGCACATCTCCCCGTGTGTTTGATCTGCGTCCAAGTGTTGGCGGGCAGCTCGACGGGACAGAGCTCGGGCTCGCCGGTGTGACGAAGGTTGCGCTCGCGGGCGATGGGGCAGAAGTAAAGGTCGTTTTTGGACTCTACGGCTTCGTTGAGGCAGTTGGGCTCGATGCAGGTGCGTCGGCCGACGCGGCGGCAGCCGCAGGGGAGTTGTTGCATTGGAGGTGAGTGGTGATGGTGGTGGTGGGTGGTGAAGGGACTTACTGGTGCTGGAAGTGGTGGTGATGGTGGCTAGAAGACGGAAGAGTGAGTGAACGAAGGTGAGCTTTGTGTGGGTGTGCAAAAGCAGTAGTGATGGTGAGGTGAAGGAGTGACATTTTTGATCAGATTAAATACCGGTATTAGTTTCCATCCTGTGCTGTTTTCCAGTTGTTGATCTGATGGTGAGGTAATTCCGAAAACAAACCCATACTCCCAAACACCAAGCTCCGTCATGAAGTCTCCAAAACATCGAACTGCTCCCACAACTTACCAAACATACTAATTTCCGTCACCGCAGTCAAGTTGCTGTCCGTCCCGCAACTCTTACCCAAGCATCCTCATCCCCATCACCAATAATTCAAATTGATGTTCATCGTTTTCAGGTCCTTGAGAGCGACATCGTTGGTTAAATCGTCCCAGTCGTCGTCGTCGTCGTTGTCGTCGTCGTCGTCCGTCAGGTCATCCTCCTCATCGTCCTCGTCCTCGTCATCAGACTTTTCCCTATCCACATACGCAACCTCCTCCAAATCCTGACCAATCTCCGCAGGCGGCAGATCCTCATTCGGCGGCAGTTTGACACTTTTCGGATCGATCTTCCCCGGCGTCCCTTCCAGTGTGGTGTTTGTCCTAATCACACAGTTGTCAGCATCGTCACCAATAACAAATGCAGCCCCCATCAACGCCAAAGCTACAGCCAAAGCCAGCCAAACCCAAACCCAGACAACACCCACACCAGATCAGACTAGCAGGCAGGCAGACAGGCAGCCAAGATAAAAACTCACAAAGAAACATCCCTACTCCCCTTCACTTTGCCTTTCACCAACTCCCTCCAAAACTCCTCACACTCGCTGATAACCTTCTCCGCATACTTCCTACCCCTCCACCGCCCCCCCATCGCATACTTATTAGGCCTCCTCCCCTCCGGCACGCCATACCACCGAAACCAATCCCTCGTCGCATCCATCAATCCCGGACAGTACTTCTTCACATCCTCCATGTCCTCCAGTTTATCCGCCAGCTTGTCGCGCACGTCGATAACCAACACCTTCCAATCCGTCTCTCCGGAATCTATCAACCCCAGAATCCCTAGCACTTTAACCCGCTTCACCTCCCCCGTGTACGAGATACGAGAACCGATTTCGCACGCGTCGATGGGATCGTTGTCTCCCTTTTTGCCCGTGTCCCGGTCGGAGTGGTGGGGCGATTCCCAGGTTTGGGGGAGGGCGCCGTAGTTCCAGATGTAGCCCTTGTAAGGGAAGAGGTTGGGGACGAAGCGCGGGCAGGAGGGGGTCTTGGATAAAGTATCTTGGGTTATGGGGTTCAGGGGAAGGGAACGGCAGACTTCGAATTTGGCTTGGGACCAGCGGGGGATTTCGACAAACATGTTGTAGATCCGTTTGGACTTGTCATGGAAGAGGGGGATGTCGTGAAAAGGGGAGACGGGGATTTGGTCATGTTTGCGAATGAAGTAGATTTTGTGGGAGAGGGTGTAGGGTTGGCCGGATTTGGTGAGGGTGTATTCGTTGTCACTATCGGAGTCGTCATCTCTGTCTTTGTCATGGTGTTTACCGCCGTGGTGTTGGTGTAGGAAAGCCATGATGGTTTGATGAGCCATTCAAGCTGCTTGATGAGCTGTTGGCTGGTTGACGGAGTGTTTGTCTTGTTTACATTGAGATGCTGGAGGAGTGGAGAGGAGGCGATTGAGGTTGAGGTTAGAAAAAGATTGTGAGCTGGTCCTTGTTCGTTTACGTCATAGATTTCCTGTGAATCCCCATTGTTATCAGTGCGGTCTAGTGGTCATAGCGGTCTAGTCTTGGGCAATGAGCACTGACTGCTCTTTAGGCGTCCTATCAGGATCACGAAACATGGTTACATGATGTAACTAGGTTGTCATTATTACTTCCAAATGTCACTCCTCGATCATATTCGATGATATTTAATTGAAACTCTAGAGTCCAACCCTCATCCCATTGATGATTCTGCTGATCTGGTAGTGGGACTGATAGCACTTGCTTGTGACCCAACGAAGCTGAGTGGCTGACATGTCTCCTGGAAGTAGGGGCTTGGTACGATGTATAGGGTATGTCAATTCAACCTAACTCAGCAAATGCGAATCAAATCCAGCAAGCCGGGGACGTTTTCCCTAGCGCTCAAATCATCCGTCCTCATCAGTCCTCATCCTGTCTCTCACATTCCACCTCTCTCTTGAAAGGATCTGCTAAAACTTCGACCTGCATCTTCTGCTACACAGCGTTTGGTGCTAATTTTCTGGTATCAAAGTCGAATCCTCACCGTCGACCCCTTTGTGGCACTCGTAATGATCGAAGACGGGTTCTGTCAATGGTTAACAAGTTGAACAAGTTAAGACGTGATGTTACTTACCCGTGGAGAAGTTCCAGCCATTGGAGTGTAAGAATTGGCGCTCGCCCCGTCCCAGGAGAACTCTAAACAGATTAAGGATCAGGACGGTGACGAGGGTCTAGCAGTTATCTCACCATTGCACCTCAGGAGAGAGGTGTAAGGACCATGACTTGAAACTCCGGACGTCCCTTCGATCATCTGCAGCATATGTGGCGGAATGCGGCTGAGGGGTGATTTTGTTGATTGGGGTGATGATGGGCTAGACATGCTGAAAGATATTTTGGATTATTGGTCGGTTTGGACGGCTGTAGATGGTGAATGAAGTGGCGGAGATCCTAGGGCTTTGAGTACCGATACCTGCTTATTTGATCCCATTTATCGGCATCATTGCGACCATCTCAATTTATATATGCCACCATCGTCCGCGACGACACCGCAAGGTACTACCGGGTGCTATGACGACTTCGCGGCATCGTGAGCCAGAGGACGGATGAAGATTCGACATTTCCTGCTTCGAAAATCTTGAAAACCATGGCAGAGGAGACAACTAAGCCACCAAAAGGCCATGTGAGTGATGATCTCTTCGGTCTAAGTTCAAATCGGCCCATCTCGTTGTTCATTTCCGGGTATCTTTTCAGAGTTGGCCGCGACGTTAACCGAACTGGTACAGAACCGCGGTGTTGAACCGCCAGCCACATGGGTAAGACAGCAGTCCAACACCGTATCCCTCGATGTCGGCGTCTCGAGAAGGTACGACTATGACGGAAGGGGCCCTTCTGCCGGAGCGAGGAGCTGGTGGTGAACATGCGAACCAGAGGGACGCCTTAAACGGCGTTGAACTACTGGCAGTGTCCCCGTCCCCATGGAGAAACTGGCGAGGCAGAATCACGGGCGAACCATTTCCATGTCGACAATCCAAATGCGGCTCTGTCGGGTCTAGACCATTCTATCAAAAATCCCCGGATTGAAAGTTTCAAAACATAAAAAACGTCGTCCGTTAGTGACGTAGGTGGTGGTATCGGAGCGAAAAACATCGACGGTCAGGGGTCCCAATGGGTCGGGTTCAGGGTCCTGCTTAGATCTCACTTCAGGGGACGCGGCCAGTGGGGTTTTTGCGCGGAGACCCCAATTCGGCGGCATGGTTTCGTCCCCTAAAAGCTTCGCGATGACACCCTGCATGTCTGCACAAAATAGACTGGAAAGGGACTGATTGGGCGGAAAGCGTCCTCTGTTGGGCCGTCAAAAGTCATCGCAATCAAGGAAGTGATGAGAAAAGTCGAACCATTATGGCGTAGATGGGCAATGCGGAAATCTCAGCCATCCTCCGGCCGAGTTCTGAATTGCCCATGGGCTGACGGATGCTATTTCCATGTTGCCGTGACGGGACGTCCTCGAGCTGGACGCGGCTGGGGAATGCATGTTCAGAAAGAGCGGCAAAAAAAGAGTCGCGTGGTGGCAGTGCCATGGGTTTGCCCCAGAGGTAAGCTCGACGGGAATTGAGGATGACGTGCCCATCCTTTGGGGTGTTGGCGATTGAGCATCCAGTCACTGCCGCGTTGGTTGGATTGGCACCGCGACATTTCTGAAAAGACTGGAGGTAGCTGATGGGGGAAAATGTCCGAGACTCCCTTGACACAGCGAGAGTCAAAGGGTGCAAAGGGGGAAAAAAAAACAAAGGGAAGGCGGTGCGTGTGAGCTGTCGTAGTGTCTTGTCGCCGGCCTGCCTCACTCCTTCTAATCGCACGCTCCGTCCTTCAACTCAAAACCCAAATGTGTGCGACTCGACAGACGGGAGTTTTCAAGAGTGCGTCATTACCAAAGTAATTCGGCTCTCCAGGTCGGCTGAGGAAGGAACAACTGCCGACGACCTTTGACCATCAGACAAAGTGGAAGGAACCCATTGGGTTCTTGCTTCTTCCGCCAATGGAATAGCTCCTCCCGTTCGTCAGATTGTTATGCATCTTGGCTTCAATAACTGACTACAACCGGTACCGACATATTCTATTCGCTAACATTAATGGAATCCCGATGGCGATTGGATTGCCGGAAATCCATCATACTCCCCGCCAAAACCATAAAGTCCTCATCATGCATCAAGCCGAGACACCGGACGAATGAAGGGACTCGAGAGCCTCACTACGTCTCATTGGTTACAATTAGTCGCTGCTTGCGCCAACAATACCACCTTTACTCAGCCCCTCTCCTTGATCACGTTGGGCCGACCAGATTTTCCTGGGTCGAGACGGTGGCTCCATGATCAACTTCCCTCTGTCACCCCAAACCCTCAACAACCACACCCCAGCTCACCGCATGTGTTCATAACACCATGGAGCCAGTAGGTTTGGCTGTGGGTGTGATTGGACTGGCAGGCATATTCAAGAGCTGTGTTGAGCTTTTTGGGTATTTCTCTACTTATCGTTCCTACGGCCACGACTACCATCTTCTGGACGCTAAGCTTCATATTGAGAAAGCTGTCCTACTACAATGGGCTGACCGCATGCGTCTCCCTCATGAAGACTATGACCGACGACTCGACAACCCTACCATCCGAGAAGCTGTATCTCAGGTACTCTCCAGCATCATACGTCTCCTGAGCGTGACTTCCCTCCAACAGCGATATGGTTTGAAACAGGCGGAGGCGTCTCCTCCATATCCACTCATACCTCAGAGGCAGACAATTGGGGGGTCTCTCATGGAAAAGTTTATGCAAGACTACAATGTCATGCAAGCCCGAATTCACCAACGGAAGGCCACCACATCCATCTCGAGCAAGTTGAAGTGGGTGATCACGGACAAAGACAAGTTCAACGATCTGATCAAGAACTTATCCTATTTCACTTCCAAATTAGATGTCCTTGTTCCCGGGCAATCCCCTGAGGGGGGGCATCTCGTTATTGGCATCAACGATAAGACACGAGATAGCCTTTATCTACAAGGAACACGCCAAGGCGCTTCTTCAAGAAGCAAGCGACGACCGCCTGGAAAGAAATGCCATACTCCAGGAAGCCCGGGACCAAGATAGAGCCTTGAAAAGCCTATGGTTCCGCTGCATGGGTGACAGAAAGGACAGTGTTGAACCTGCCCACGTCAAGACTCTTCAATGGGCGCTGAAGCCCGCCTGCGAGAGGGAAGGAATGGAAGCCGAGTGGGACGATCTGTCTGAATGGCTTCGATCGGGGACAGGCTTGTACTGGATTTGCGGCAAAGCTGGCAGCGGCAAGTCCACGCTGATGAAATACCTCGTTGACAACCCCAGCACGAGGACACCATTGAATGAGTGGGTAGGAGACTTGCCACTTACAGTCGGTTCTTTCTTTTTCTGGGGACTTGGAACGCAAGAGCAGAAATCTCTTGAGGGACTTTCTCGAGCAATCCTGTATCAGCTTCTTGAGGTTGAATCCTCATATTTACCCTCAGCTCTGCCAAGGCTATGGCAAGAAGTCCGGACCGACGTTCATCAAAAGCCCGAACCACCCTCAAGTGGAGAGCTGAAGGCCGCATCCGAATTCATGATAAAGAACTTTCAACCCAAACGCCGATTCTGCTTGTTCATCGACGGACTCGACGAATTCGAAGGGAATTTTCATGACGCGATCAAGTTAATCAAAGGTCTCTGCTCCAACTCGGCAATCAAAATCATCGTCTCCAGCCGCCCTATAGCGATCTGTTACGATGCCTTCTCTCGCGCGCCCCAGCTTCACATGGAACATCTTACGAGGAACGACGTTACGGAGTACATACAGGACATCGTGGGGTCACACCCTTACATGACGGTTCTTAGAGACTCTGGCGAACTATCCCCGAACACAATTACGTATAGGCTCATTGGGAAGGCTTCAGGTGTTTTTCTGTGGGTCATATTGGCTTGTCAATCGGTTCTAGATGGTTTTGCGGCACATGACACTGTCGAAGAGCTGTGCCGACGAGTCGACGACCTCCCACCGGAACTGGAGGGCCTCTTTGTGCACATGCTTAATAGTGTCGACCGTCGTTACCACGAACAGATGGCGAAGACCTTGAAGATACTTCACCTAAATGATGATTGGATGCCGGCCATAAAACTCGCTTGTTTTGACAGGAATGGTATGGACTGTACGTCAAACGTTCCACTCGAAAGCTTTCCAATACACGAAGCACGCAAGATTTGTTCTGCAATGGTGGCAAGACTGCGAAGTCGCTGCGGCGGCCTTATACAGGCAGAGCCTCGTCGGCATTGGGGTCGTACAACAACTTACTCCGAAATCTTTGTCTGTTGGTGCTCGCTGGGGGCAAAATGTCCCCGCGCCTCAGCCTCGAGGTCGCAATCCACGCCGCTCACAAACAAATGTGAAGATTTTCCAGAGCACTCCAGGGTCGTATTCCTACATCGGACTGTCGTTGAATTTTTGAACAACCCCGATGTATGGAACCTGGCTCCGCTCCGGATATCAGATCCTACCTTCAGTGCGGTTTCCGTGATAGTGGGCATGGATTTGCAGCTGGAGTATCTGTATTGCAAAAACGGTGCACACTCATATCTTCCACAACATAAATCTCTGCTACTCATGGATGGCTGTGAACCACTCGAATGTGTCGTTCCCGTCCTGGCAAAAGTTGCGGATTATTTGAGGCTGAAAATTACACAACTGGACTACAAAACCGAACTGCAACCATTCTTCTCGCAACTACTTGACCCAGCTTATGATCGGTCATCACCTCAATTGTCACTACTCATAGCGGTAGAGTTGAGCTTAACAAATACTGTCAGTCGTCTGCTTTCAATCGTCGGGCCTCAGCCATTCGGTCCACCCTATATCCCGTTTCCTCTACTCTGGCATTCGTTGGCAACACCCGTTCTCTTGGCCATCAACGGACCGGCACTTTACGTATGGGAATCCAGTCGGCAGCGTCGTAAAGTTTCAAGGTACTTGTTGTCACAAGGTTTTCACCCAAACGAAGTTTTTGTGAACGAGCGAGGATTGTCCACTACGCCTTGGAGAGAACTCATGTTGAAACAGAAAGAATGGTGGGAAGAGTCAGCAAAAATCCCTAATAGA
The DNA here is from genome assembly GCA_033297205.1 of Pseudoneurospora amorphoporcata. Lineage (NCBI taxonomy): Eukaryota > Fungi > Ascomycota > Sordariomycetes > Sordariales > Sordariaceae > Pseudoneurospora > Pseudoneurospora amorphoporcata. Next base: position 126,369 of record MU859113.1, on the reverse strand, counting down.
ACAGTTGAAATGCCAACGACAGCGTGGACAACGAAGAGAAGACGAAATCTTATCTCGAGTACACTTAATTTTATGGGTGTTGCGGGACCGTTGATTGAGTACGGTGCAGAGCTGGACAATGTCCTCCCCGGGATCTCAACTATAGAGGAATTCTTTGGCGATGAATTTCCCCGTATTTTCGCTGAAATTACGACTAGGATAAGTCAACGAAGTAAGCCGGCTATCAGTACTTGACAAATTGGAATACATTTTATTTTACTAATTCGCACGGCGCTGTAGATAGCATCGAAACAGAAATGCGACTATACGAGAAGGAAATCATGGCAGCCATTGCGGAACGAAGAAGGTACGACATAACCCCCGAACTGGCAACTGCCCCTACAAACAAAAAGCACTAACACTTCGCTCCTTGCGATTGATTGTCCAGGCTCATGGCGGCTGAAGCGCTTGCATCATCATCGGCAACTTCAGAACACGTCAAGGAAACAGAGACTGAGCTCGACAGCAGCAACCTTGATACCCAAGCTGATAAGACGGTGGACGGAGACAGCAGCAAGGCTGACACCACTGGAAATAACGCCAAGCCTGACGTAGGTCGCAAAGTCAACCTCAAAGCCGCACCAGAAATCTTGTGGTGGGTTTTGCTCTTGGTCATAGTAGCCATCAGCATGTACATGAAGCCCGGGTTTCCGAATCAAAATGGTATGATAGGGATAGATGGATAGGTTTTGGGATGGATGGATGAGATTGGACCGTTTCCTTTGTATATTACGGAGTTGACAATCACCAAAGTGTTTTTTCTTCTTTTGTTTTTTTTTTTTTTTTTTTTTTTTTTTTTTTTTTTTTTTTTTTTTTTTTTTTTTTTTTTTTTTTTTTTTTTTTTGCATTATGGAATTTTTCAAATCTGGGACTACCAGAGGACGACCAACTCGTCAAAACTTTGTTCTAATAATAAAGTGTGTAGTGCTCCGTTTTATATCTTTGTAGTCAAACAATGCCGAATGCGTGTGCAATACACACCAACCCCAACCGATAACTATGGAGACAGCTTCAGGATTGAATGATTGAGGTTGGAACATGTTCTTTGTATATGAGTTGACCAGCCAAAAGTATATATTTGGAAGTTTTCAAATCTTGGACAACAATCTGCAATGAAAGCCATGTTCGAATAGAGTGTCCAGTCATCCGCTCCATGTCTTTTAACGTCAAAATAATGCTATGCCAATCTATACAATCCACACAAACGCCAGCTGCCGGGCAACAAAGCGGACCTATCCATAACCGTTTTGAACGCTCCAAATTGCACATCAATCATCCCTTCCCTTATAGTCCAAACCAGACATAATATACAACAAAACAACCCTACGCGATCCCATTCCCCACATCCACCCCCTCCCCATTACCCTCCGCATCCCCCTCCCCCATCTCAACATCCGGATCCACCTCCGTCCCCAAATCCCTCTCCTCCAAAAACCTCCTCCCCACCAGCTCACTCGGTAAATACTCCTGCCTGACCTTCCCATCCCGATAATTAGGCGGATACTTATACTCGGCCCCGTACCCCATCTCCCGCATCAGTCTGGTGGGCGCGTTCCTCAAATGCAGCGGCACCGGCAAACTTGCCACGCCCGGTTCCCTCAGCGCCGAAAAGGCGTTGTTAAGTCCTCTATAAGCCCTGGTCGATTTGGGGGCGAGACACAAAGCGACGGTGCAGTGCGCTAGGGGGATGCGAGCCTCGGGCATGCCTATCTGTTGGGTTGCTGTGTATGTTGCTGTCGCTAGTGGCAAAAGGGTGTTGTCGGCGAGACCGACGTCTTCGGAGGCGATCACTACTAGGCGCCGGGCGATGAAAAGCGGGTCTTCGCCGGATTGGAGCATGCGCGCTAGGTAGTAAAGACTGGCGTCGGGGTCGGAGCCGCGGATGGATTTGTGGAAGGCGGAGATGGTGTCGTAGTGTTGGTCCGAGGCGCGGTCGTAGACGAGGGTTTTTGTGAGGGAGAGTTTGATGGATTCTTTTGTTAGGGGCTCTTGGTCGGGATTTGAAGGGGGACTGGTCGTTAAAGAGAGGGTGAGTTCGAGGAGGTTCAAAGCGGTGCGGGCGTCGCCGTCGGCAAAGGCGCAGAGGTAAGAAAGTAACTCGTCGTCTATTAGTGGTGAGAGGGGAAGGTGTTGGTCTGTTATTTCCTGTTTTAGGGCGCGGCGTAAGATGCGCTGGAGGTCGTCTCTAGACAAAGGTTGGAGGGTGAAGGTCCGACACCGGGAGAGCAAAGCGGGCACGACTTTGAAGCTCGGGTTTTCCGTCGTGGCGCCGATGAGCGTGATGGTCCCTGCTTCGACAGGCTTCAAGAAAATGTCCTGTTGGGCTTTGGTAAACCGGTGGATCTCGTCGCAGAAGATGATGGTTCTACGACCCGTGAGCTGGAGCTCGTTGAATGCTTCGTTGAAATACTTCTTGCACTCTGCCACGCCCGAGCTGGTCGCGTTCAACTCGATGAACCGACTGCCCGTCCGTTGGGCGATGCAGCGCGCTATGGTTGTCTTGCCGGTTCCTGAACCGCCCCAGAGGATCATGGAGGGGACGCGGTCGGTTTCGATCAAAGCGCGCAACACGCCGTTGGGCCCGACTAGGTCTTGTCCGAAGACGTCGTCGAGCGAACCGGGGCGCATGCGTTCGGCCAGAGGAGCGGATCGGTTGTTGGTTTTTGTGCGTTTTACTAGCGGTTGAATCGGTGGGCTTGGTAGTGCTTCTCCTCCTCCTCCTCCTACCCCTCCAGCATTTCCCTTTTGTTGTGGTGTGTCTCCATGGTTCCCATTCACTCCATTCTTATTCCTCGCCGCGGCATCTACCGAAGGTGAATCCAATCCCGGCCCATCATCAAACCTCCTCTTGGTTCCCGTCCTTGGTGTTTGCGCCGCAGCAGTTGTCGAAGCAGCACTTCCTTGAACCGGTATTGGTGTTGAAGCCGAAGCAACGGGAATCTTTGAGCCCGCCAGTCGTTTGGCAGGAGTCTGGAAGAAGTCGGCGGCTGTTCGTTTCTTCTGGGTTGAACTTGGTGGAAAATTTTCGTTGTTTTGGGTACTTTGTCCTCCACTACTTTGGGGGTGAGCTTGGATGGCGGCACTGAAGCTGTCGGCGGCACCTGTCTCGAGGAATGACTGGCATCCGGAGTCGATGTGGCTGTTGATCTTGTCGAGGCCCTTGACGGCCTGGTTACAGATCGGACATGTGACTGCCATGGTGTCGCATGGGGCAATGAGCAGGATGAAAGCAAAGCTGAAGCAATATGCGATCTACCGATTTGTCGCAGAATGGTGGATTTCCAACAGATCGGCTCTGGCGAAGCCAAAATGTGTTGCGGGAGGGGAAATTCGAGATGACGGGAGACGCGTTTGCAGGGCGTAAATTGATTTTCGAACGCGTTAACAGCGGATGTCCCTGCCGCTGTCGCCCAGGGAACTGCTCTATGCGGATAGGACCATGTGGGGTATCTCCCGCTGGACCGCTTGCAGTTGACAGGTGCCCACATTTAAGCCGCACTAACAGAAGCCGCGGGAAGTCATGATTAATCAGCCATCAAAAACCACGGGATGCGTCAAGGAGAGCAGCAGTAGGCAGAGGCGCGAAAGCATGTAATGACAAGCAGATGGAAGCAAGCATGGGATGAAACATTTCATACGCGCGAAGTTCTTTAACATGTTGACGAACCTCTCCATTTCCCTCCCATTGTCTAAAATGGTGTGGTGCTACAAGCAAAAAAGAGAAAAATTATACAGCAACTACCAGCAAGTATAATAAAACGCCCTTTATAGACCCGTCCATATCTGAATGACCAGGATGGAAAAAAAACGAATCACAAACGGGAATAATGCTCTCTACCCAAACGCCAATATCCATGCTTTCGCCGAAAAGAAAAACCCATGCGCGCGAGCGCTGACAAATGACGCAAAAGACTCTTAAAGCCCACGACTCTTCGATCCGTCGTTTTAGATCCGCCAGAGGGCCACCGCCGTGAACCATGTTGCCCTCAGGTCACGTCATGTCGTGTCGCGACCGACCGGCTGCAAAGCGCTTCGGCATCCACAGCTCGCCCCTAGCTTAACCGAAATTGAAATTTCGTCCGGGCATCCCCTCTATACCATGAACGACTCTCCACAGCCACATTGCTCCTCTGTAACAGTGGTTAGCAACCAATCTCTCATCTTGTGTAGGGGAGGGAGACTCACTAATATTAGGATTCCTGAAAACAAACCTCTGACTCAGCTTATCCTCCACCCAATCCATTTCGCTGCCAATAATGCTAAACAGCGCCTTGCTGTCAATCAGCACCTTGACGCCGTCCTGCTCCACCGTCTCGTCAAAGGCGCCCGGCTTGTCCACGTACTCCAGGTGGTACGCCAGCCCGCTGCACCCCCTGTTGCGCACGCCGACCTTGATCAGCTTCGGGTCTGGCTGGTCCAGCATCGCGCGCAGCTGCTCGACGGCTGCGGGCGTGAGCTTCATGGCGGCCTTGCGAGGGGCGCGCAGGCGGGAGGCGCGGGGGGCGGGCTTGGAGGGCGTTGGTTGTGTGGGCGCGGTGGATGGTTGAGCGGCGGCGGAGGCCGTCTTTGTTTGTTCTTGTTGCTTGCTAGGGACGGCAGGGGTGGGTTGGGAGGGAGATGAGGTTGATGATGTAGATGGTGAAGATGTTTGTTGCGCAAGGTTGTTGTTGTTGTTGTTGTTGTTTAGTTGTTGTTGCGGTGGCGACGCAATCTTGTGAGGTCTGGTCTCGTGTACCCGCGGCATGGGCGGCTGGACAGGGAAAGCCATGGAATCATTTCCCGAGCGCGGCGGCGATGGCGGGTGCGAGGGGAGAGTGTAGGACTGGAAAGCGGTGACGGCGGGCGAAGGCGTCGTGCTGAATTGGTGGCGCTGAGCGTGAGCGACGGCGTTGAGCGTCCTCCTCGAAAGGATCCTTTGCGCGTTCATCTTGAGTGTGTGTGGTGTTGCTGTCCTTGTGTGATGGTGTATCGCAGACAGGAAGGCCGGCGAGAATATGGCGGTGGTGGATGTATGAAGATGTACAGAAGAAGAAAGGGGAATTGCAGCAGAGGTCAGAATCATAGGGCTGTGTGACAAGACCAGGATTCGGTTGTTGGGTGTTAAGTTGGAAAAAGACGGGGCAAATTCCTTTGCTGATTGATGATTCGATTGCGAAGAATAGTTGGGGTCAACTGAAGTCAGCCGAGCAAGCAAACTGGACGGGTACGTATGACATGAGGATGGCAATCCAACTTGGCACCCTCGGAGCCGCCCGGTAACCGACCCAGCCAATCAGCATTTGTACATTAGGAATCCTTCTGGAATTCTGACTGTCGGTCCACACCTTCCGTAAGCCACGAGGGGATCCACTTAATTCCTGGGATCCATCCACTCACAACCATCGGATTTGCCGCCTGTCCGTCTCGACTTTCAGGCCACCCAAGTCTGTATGTTGGACCCTGACATTCCCAGCCCAGCCCTGGCAGAAAGCGGGAGCTGACCTGCACGCACATGAATTGCACGGTAAGGCAGGGCCGTGTACCTTGATGGACAGTGGTCCCTCGGGGGAGCAGAAAGGATGAAAAAGGGGAGGACAAATGCGCCTCATCTGGTTGGTCGCCTTATCACTTTCAGCCCTGGCTTCTGGCTTCCCCCTGAAGACGGATGGGCCCTTTGTTTACTTTTAGGGGGCTGGGTCCATCATGCCCAGGGGCAATGACATCATCCCACTGTGCTCAGCTCAGCTGTGTTCGCCTTCAGGCCTCTCTCCACAGGCTGAGGGCTGCAGAGCTGGAGCTGAACTGTTTCAATGTCTTCATCACGATCAACCTCGGCTGATTCAACATTCAAGCTTCAACCCGCAAAAGTAGATCATCAAACAATCTATCCCATCTAGCGCTAACAGACACCGACAAATCAACAAAAACGCCTTTTCCATCTCTTGTCTCATGACAATTACACCACCAAGCACCAACCAACCCCAGACTATTCACCACCCACCAACCCCCTAACATCCCCCACCGCCTCCCTCGCCATCTTCTTCAACAGTCCCCGCTCATCCGCCTCCCTAAACCTCTCCCAACTATCCAACCCCTCCTTCGCCTGAATACTCAACGTCTCATACCCCCGCTTTATAACCTCAGCAACCTGCACGCTCGTCAACTTCTCCTTGGTCGCTCCCGAAGCGAGCATATCCTTGTAATGCGTCGAGACATTCACCAGCGTATCAATACTATTACTCTGTCTCTTCTTCAACCCATAAACATCCCGGAATTTGACGAGGACATCCCCCATTTCAACGATCTTGTAGAACAAATCGTCGTAGGCTGCTGATGTCGGCAGGAAAGATTCCCCTGACGAGAGACCGAGCGCGAGGGTGTTGACTACCAGATCGAGCAGCGTGTCAAGCTGACCTTGTTGTGCTCCGAGTAATATTTTGAGGTCGGACGCGTACGTGGTTAGGAAGCGGATCAATGACAACAGAGACCGGAAGAGTTCGTGCCAGTGGTACTCGAGCCGCGTGCGCGAGCGGGACATGTAGCTTATTAGGCGGAGGAGGATGCCTACACATAAAGTGTAGAGGCCGACGTCGAGGCGGCGGCGGAGGTTGTGGTTGACGGCATCAATCATGGTGTCTAGGACGGCGGTGGCGAGAACGCGGTCCCCTGCTACGTGCGGGAGATAGGGGGAGCGTTGCCGGCAGAGACGGACGGGGTGTCTGTGCTCGGGTTCGGAGCTGCAGAGGCGTTTACAGAGCATCGGGTCTTCGATTAGGAGGCGGATGATCATCAGGTTGAGGTGGCTGTAGAGGGTGGTGCGTTGTGACAGGTGGGCGTGTTGGAGCATATAGGAGGTTAGGGAGAGGAAGCTGGAGAAGGGCGGTTCGTCGCCTTTGGACAGTGGCGGGAGGGTGACGAGGTTGTGGCAGAAGAGCTTGTTGGCGTGAGTAAAATCGTAGGTTGCTAGGAGGACGGCTGCTTCTTTCCCGGGTCTAATGTCCGTTAGTCCTTGTCTTGTGACTTCTCAACTCCTAGGTGGATAGTGACGGAGTGACTTACAGCGCCGCAAACATCCTCTTTTGCGTCTCCGCATCATACACCGGCTTCTTGTGTTTATTCAACCTCACCAACCCAATCATACTCAGCGTGCCCGCTATCGACCATCCCTCAGGCAGATCCTCTTGTACCGCAACATACTGCCCTCGTAGCGACAGACACGCCTGTCCCACGGCTCTGATAATCTTCTGTATCGTCTGCTCGTTGACAAAGTCGTTCAGCCGCATCTGGTACGGGTTCTGGAACTCGAACTTGTTGTAATTAGCAAGAAGTCCCACCAGCGTAAATGGTAGGACAATGTCTTGCATCGTCTCGGTGTCTTGTATAAGCTGTTGTTTTTGATCGTCAGCCTTCACTCTCTCTCTTTTCTTTCCTTATTTCCCTCTTTCCCCTTTTCCCCATCTGCTTCCCCTTATCCGCCCACACCACCAACCCAGACTCCTCTAGAAAACTCACCTTCATCAAAGCAGGAAACATATCCCGCTGAATGAAATAACTCCCCAACCCCGTCCCCCACGCCCCCGCCGTAACCGCCATCGCCACCTCCACCGCCTTTCTTCGCACCTCTATACTTGTTGCTGTCGGGCCACCATGGCTACCACCACCGCGCACAATCCCATCCAGCGCCCCCACAAATTCCCCAAACACCGAATCAACATTATCCAGCCCCGCCAGGACCTCGATGATATCCGAGCTCGGATTCGTGTATTTCTTCCCTAGCACACTGACCAAAAACACCGATAACGTGTCGAGCGCATTCGCTTGTTTCTTTTGGCTCTGACTGTGACCAAGACTGGGACTGGATGCAGAGGATGAGGGCCTGGCGGCAGCGGGTTTGAGCGCGCTCACGGCCCTAGAAAAAAGCTGTCGGGTTTGCGAAGAGTACAAATGTAACAAGTCGGGAGCGGAGATAGGATCGAGGATTTGCCGGAGGGCGGAGCGGGAGGGTTTGAGGATGAAGAATTCGGTCCAGAACCCTTCTGACCGAGTGTGGTGGTCGAGGTATTCTTCTTCTTGGTCGTGGTCCTGTTGATGAGGTTCTCGCGGGTTAGTACATGCCCGGGTTCGTTATGAGTGTTGTTGCTTTATCTTGTCTTGTCTTGTCTAGTGAGATTGCGCGCGCTCTCTCGCGAATTGGAGTCGTCGGCTCAGTCGTGTTGGGCTTGTCGGCAAGGCGGGGGTTGACGACGGTGATGTTAACTGACTAACTAACCTATAGCGCAATTGACGTTAGCTCCTTTTCCACCATTCCATTACACTACATCCCCCATTGAAAAGCGACGGAGAGGGTAGAAGTTAGGTAAACACACCTTAAACAACTCCTGATAAAGCTGGACAATCTTGGCCTGGAACGCCTCCGGCCGAGGCTGTTGCGTAAGGGGGGATTGCTCCATCCTGTTTCCGTTCCGCTGGCTGCCTTGGTGTGCTGTGCTGGCGTCGCAATTATTCGTTCGTCTTCGTAGTAGGTAATCGTGACCGTAACCGTAATCGTGGCCGTGGCGGAGTCGAGAGTGCGCAATTGGAAAGCGTGCAAGGAAAAGGGTTAGGTCGGGCCAGGTGTTCGAGAAACAGGAAGGGATGACAATGATAACGAAGCTTCTTGTTTAGTAGGGAACGATAAACTGAACCGAGTTGTTTTACACAGTGATGCCGCGCGCGGCCTGCTGCCCTGGTCGTTCCGGCAGGCACAAAGGTGGGTCACCATCCAATCTCACTGCAACTGAAAGTCCAGACTCCCACAGTACACATAACACTGTACCCCATTTCAGCCCAGGCCCCCTTTTCCCATAGGGCTGACTCGGAATGTTTTCTGTTCAGTTCAGTTCCCATCCTGTTTCAAAAAACACCCGAACCCGACGGCGGCAGTTCGACAATTTCTGACAGCTTCCTTGATGGGTTTGACTCGCTTATTTCGGACGATTATTTCAAGGGCCGCCCCGTCCCTCTTTCCACCTCCCGTCCGTGGTTAAATTAGCTTGGGGTCCATAACATCAGTTCAACTTTTGTCTCATCCTTGAACTTCGAGGTTTTGCCTCGCAACCAAACTCTCGACCTCGGATGGGCCCGAAAGCTCGAGATGACATGACTCGTTACAAGACTTGAGCGGTGTCAATGAGTTAAGGTTTGCGGCAGAGTAATTCTTGAAGTGCATGTGACGAATACCGTATTCTAGTAGCTGTATGATTCTTCGAATATGAATACTGAGCGTGGTTTAAAGGTCCTAGTTTTATTTCTTGGTGTTTGACGCATTACTTTCCCCAACGTTGTGGTGTAAGCCCAGAAGCTCCCCTTTTGTTCCTTTGCTTGTGTGTATCGTTCATCATCGCCGTTAAACTACAACAAGGCGAACCGCTCGAAACAGGAACCAAACTCCAAGCTCAAAGCACAAATAACAGCTTATCCCATTACTGCATGACCATTGTGTGTAGTCTACTCCCGGCATCCATTTCAGTTGACCCATTACCATCTCCATGCAAAACAAACCGCGGCCTGCAAAACAGGTACTCGTCATAAGTCGTATCCATCAAAACAGCAAGTAAGGGCAGCTAATGTAATGCCCGTCGTGCAATGCTATTGTACCCCAACGGTAAATCATGTTGTCGCTAACAATAGGGAATGCTGTCCCCTCGAATACCATACCAACAACGCCGAACCCATTACCTAGCATACTCGTGTAAAAAGTAACAAAGGACGCCCTGAAAGAATGACAGAATAAGCCAATGCAACCCAAGAAAAGTGATCGTCGTCGTGATGTACCGCTATTCGAGTCTCCACTCCGCACGTCATCTTTTCATGTTGTACGTAGGTAGGATTCGTCGAGGAGATGGAAGAAAAACAATGACACAAAACCTAATCGTATAAGTAATGTAGGCAAAAAACCTTAGAGTCCCCAACTGCCTCTCCTTTCCCGAACACCCCATGCCAACGGACTGATGGCATCCAAATCTGGATGCTGTCTCGCCCACTCAAAGATATACTTCTTCAGTGCCTTCCACCGGGGGCACCTATTCTCCTCTGGCGTATCATCCTTCTCTTCGCTGTCCAGCATGATGTGACCTGTAGCCTTGGCGGCACCGTTGGGAGCGAATTTAGCCTTCCCATTGGTCTTGTTGTCATTGCCACCCCAAAGGTTCTCCATGATCGCATAGTCGTCGCGCTCCAGTTCTTCGATGGGTATTCGGCTGATCTTGCTCAGCTCCTCGTCGTACTGCCTTGCCAAAGCGGGGTATCCAAGTGAAAGGTAGTTGTACACTTGTGTGACAAAATGTTCGCCGAACTCGCCCGCAATCTTCTCTTCTAGATCGGCAGCCGCCTTCTCCTTCTTCAGTCTCTCTTCAAGACTTTGCAAAGGAAGCATATGGAGGCCCTTGCGCTCGTGGTTCTTGGTGCGATGCTCAGGGTGTAACGTGAGCGAGGGGGAGCCGAGGGGGGTTTGGGATGACGTGGTCCTCGTAGCACCATCTGACCATGTTCCTTCTGCGCTTAACTCAGCTGGTGCTGAGTGTCCAAAGGCTTGCGCGAAGGGATCACGAGGCGACTGTGGAGGGTGAGGGGTGTTGAGATACTGTGGTCGCTCGACCGGAATGATATGCTCGTCCTTCTCATGAGCATAACAGTATCCGCGCCAGAGACCGCGTTGCTCACTGGGATCCCGATTCCCATCTTCCTTTGTCGTTTCCTTCTCCAGATCCCAAAGATGATCCGGTTCGAGCTTAGTGTGTTTAGGGGACTGGCACATCCTGAATACCAAGTCCTGGCCGAGCATCGGAGGTGAGCCCTTCACCCGTAGTCGGTGCTGGTTCCTAGCGAGTTCCAACGACATGTCTCGCTCAGGCTCGGCGTACAGCTGGAAGGCATATCCATGGTTTCCAAACGCAGTGTCTGGGGGTATCCGAGATGAGGGGGCATAAGGCATGTCGCCAGCCTTCCCTAAAGGCGCCGAGGGGATGTATGGCATGAAACTCTCGCCTATTGGGCGACGAGGGGGGGACTCGGGTGGGATGTACGGCATGGCGGATTCACCAATGACAGGTAGAGGTGACTCACACCGTATCAGTGGCATGTGAGATTCACCAATGGGGCCCATGTTGGCGGGTGAGGGTCGTGATGTCCAGACAGGGGAACCGGTGAGAGATGCCCTAGACGCAGATGTCAGGTTCATCACATCATTGAGTGGCTCATCAAAGCTCATGTTGTCCAACTCGAGGGTCGAGACTCTTTCTGGGGCAAAACCACGCTTCGCCTCGTTCTCTAGCATCTCGGCGTGTTCCTGCATTTCCTTGAACGCCCAACTGATGTCTTCCTCCGACGAGTTCCGACGCGACTGGAGAGTAGCCCATGGACCTCTCGTCCGAGGTCGTCCTCTCGTGGCCATCCCATCATCCTCCGAGCCTTCGCGAACGTAAAAGTGTTCAGCGCCACCTATGCGCTCACTACTGTTCGGGAAGGCACTCATGGCCATCTCTTGCATTTTCTTAGCCTGCGCATCCCGGGCCACCAGGTCGAAGAAGCCATCGGCAACCTCATCGTCACACGATTCTCGGCGGGCATGGCCCTTCTTCCTCTGAGTAGGGGCTGTAGGCGATGCTATCGACGTTCCCTGCCCCAACCTTCTCTTGGCTTTGGGCGCATAGATATGATTCGTGTAGGGAGTGATGTCTGTTTTATCGGTGGGCTTGGTGGCCGGGCCTTCATCGCCAATGCGGCGGGATCTTCGTACGGAGGACTCGACGAGCTGAGGGGCGAATCTACGTTTCTCGCGGGGCGGTGGTGATGGGGAGCGCGGCGATGGACTAGGTGTAGGTTCGCCATTCGGGATTGCTTTCCGGTAGCGCTCAAAGGTGGTCTCGACGGGTATAGGTGCAAACTTTCGTCTAGGCCGTTCTCGGGAGGTTGCCATTGTGTCGCTTCAAAGGTTGGATGAAAGGGGTTTAAGATGATACGGCCGAGCTTGCGAGCTTTGTGGCGGCTCGTATGTCGCAAAGGGGCGCGAACGGTGCGGTTGCGATTTATGGATTTATGGGTGTATTTGATCAATACGGCGGCGAAATCGCAGTCTCTTTGGTTGCAGACAGAGATTTATAGCCGGCTGCTGTTGGTTTGGGGGGGGGGGGGGTGTTATCTCTTGTTGGTCCCCCTCTTTGCGGATGGCGTCGGCAATGGTGGGATTGGTGGTGGTATTGGTAATTGATATGGGTGTGGTGTTGGGTGCCGCGGTGCAACTGATAGCGATACAACCAGTGACGGCGTGTGCCTGGATGGGGGTTGTGATGCTTGTTTTTGCTTGTTTTGCTTGTTTTGCTTGGCCGATGAGGAGACGGGGGTTGTCTCCACGGATGAAACAATGAGCAGCGCACGAGGCGGGAATCGTCAAAGAAGTCAAGCGTCTATCGGACAGCGGTGCGGCGGCGCTCGAGACAAAGAGCGGCTTTTGTACTTTTGTTCGAAAAGGGAAAAGGGGTCGGCTGAAGAGGTGGTCGTCGGATGTCGGAAGGTTGTCCAGTTGTAGCCCTGGTCGCTTTAAGGTCGAGGCTGGAAAAGAAAGCTCGTAAGGGGAAACGAAGAGTTGGATGATGAGAAGGCGGTCACTAAGGTAAAGTAGGTAGTAGGGAGACTAGGTATTGTACACTACCAGGCACAGCCGGGGTTGGTTGGTCAAAGATGGTGGTGATTCATAGGGGGAAGAGCAACGGGCCAAGTTCGACTTCCAGGGACCAACGAGTTGTGGGTTTGTAGTGGACTGAGCTGTGGAGAGTCGGGAAAGCTCGCAACTGAAGATCGCTGTTCAGGGTCCGACTCGTTTTTTGTGTATGTACCGTACGGTAAGGTAACTATTAGGTGGTCATCATCCGTGGGAGCCGAGATCGCTTCCACTTGTTTACGTTGTCGACCTTTTGTCCGATAAGGATAGAAGGAAAAGAAGCGAAGAGACGACAACGACGAGGGCTTTTGATAAAAGTACAAGATACTTTCTGTTCGTGTTGTGCAAGTCGCCACCGGAATAGCCTCTCCAACTTGTATCTGGGTCGGAGTACAGATGGACGTCGGGTGCAGACTGCAAGTCGTGAATTGGATGCTGCCAACTGTGAAACGTCAGCGCAATTGGAAATGGAAATAACGAACACAGCGGAAGTGACGAGCGGGATGGAGTGGACTGGCTGGCGTCATCCAAAGTTTCCTCACAGTGCAAAGCGCAAAAGTTGGTTCCAGGACCTAAGTACCCCGCGTGACCCGCGTAATCATGCATGGTCAGGCCTGTTCCAGAAGGGCTTTAGGCCAAGGGAAGGCGGTCAACCGGCAGCGGATCTGAGCCTTGCTACAGTGTTTTGAGGAAAGCACACATGGCGGCTACTTCCATTTGACACAGTCAGAATCGTTGCGGTCGTCTCCAGCTGTGCCTGCCATCGCCTCCACGCCAGTGGTGTTCCTTCTTCTCCGGTGATCACCAAAACCCTGATGCAGGGCAACAACGGCATGATGGATTTTCAGGCGGGGATTGTCGTATCTTTACCGTATCTTTCAGACTATCAGAGGGAAACTGCATTTCCGCTGCATTCATGTTGCATCTGGCTGCCACTTGTGATGGGTTTGTTGTCTTGGATTTTGCGAAATCTCCAACGCCTCACTTTACAGGTCTCATTCCTCGGCTTTAGGTTCCAACGGGAACGTCGTGATTGACATCATCAGACTCCTTGGAAGCGGAATTCGTGGAATTCGTGTTTCTGGTAGCGAATTGCATTCCTGTCAACAAAGAATCCCACGCACTGGGCAGCAATCACTTGGGATTTCTGTTACACTTTTCAGTGTTACCGTAACAATGACAAGTTTGTAAACAACACACCCGAAACCCAAAGTGGGACGGGCTTCGATTACCGTGCATTTCACCCACCTTACCATCATGCCCATTACCACCCAACCGTAACATCGTGAAGAAGCACGTCGACAAGAAAGGGAAACAAAAAATCTTTTTTTCTCCTGGGCCTTTTCTACTAGTAACCTTCCAGCCTTTCCTAGAAGGATGCTGGCGGCCTACGCTACGGTAGGTACAGACGGTCTAGACTTAGCTCCTTCTTTAGCTTTGTTGACAACCTTGATGGCCAGCTCGACCAGCTCAGGTACCAACAAGGCCGCCTCAAGCGCTATTTTAAACCGGCAGATGTGTCGTGATTCCAGTGGGCATTCTTCCCATCAAGTGACTCGGGACATGGTCACATTGGTTACGGAATCAGGTTAACCGATGCACATTCCGCAATTCTCAGAGCGCCCTTGCAGCCGTCTGCCGTTGCCGTGTTGCCCAGAGACTCGGGCTTTTCGACTTGTCCTGTCCACACTGCTTCGCCACGGGAAATGGGAGATTTGTGAACGAAAAAGCCTCAGAAGCCTCAGCAGCCTATTTTCACTGCCCGAGGCAATATGGCGACGTCTATCACCCAGACATTACCTTCCACTATCACCGGCACGCTCTGGCCGCGATGCTCGTGGTGGCTCGCTAATCTCTGGAAGCCCTGGAAGCCAATATTGCAGCCCTATCGGTATCCAGACAGCCACGGATTCGCCAAAATATTGTCACATCGGGTGGGTCCGTTGGTTGATCTGGACGCCCGAAAACGCAATCTCTTTCTTATTCAGAAGCACCGTGGCAAGTTGTTGAAAAGACGGAATAGGGACTCGGAAACTCGCCGCCAACCACCGAGCGGTCTTGACGAGTCGATCGTTGTTCGCTCGTCTCTTTCACAAGCGTCGATGATCGGTCGGTGAAGGAAGCCGAAGAGTCTGGGGAAGGTCAAAGAGCGAAACAAGGGGGGTCGAACGTGTTTCTGGGGAAACACGGGGCGACACGGGCAAATCATGGAAGGCGGCTCGTTGTGCTACGCTCGCTCGCTGCGGTGAGAGACAGTCACAGAGCAGCTACCGCCGTGAAGGGCAAGTACATAGGTAGCAAGGTCTCCCCAGACTCCCAAAATCTGATGGCCTCGCGGGGGTTTTGAAAGGTCTCGGGAAAGCAGCCGGGATGCAACGTCAACCACCAGACTTTTTGATAGCCTCCTTTTCTCGCTTCGACCCAGGTCGGGTCACCCCGTGCTGGGAACCCCCCACTTTTTCTCACCGTATCGCCGGGTGGTTGTGGTTTGTGGTTGTTATTGTGCATCTGGTTAGGAGTGCGATATTCTTCATGGAATCGGCCACTTCCATCACCTTAGGTCCTCAGGACATCCCGCTACATACTGGGTGTGAAAAGGGGCACAACCAGCCCACGCGGCGCGGGCAGCCAAAGCTGAGGTGACCTCTCCCACGCAAGTCAGGCTCAGCCAAGCTGGGAAAATAATCTCCCGACATCTCACCATCACCGGACAACCACCGGACAACCACCGGACTACCAAGCACCGGACGTCGGTCGAGTTCCAGTGCAATGGGTCACGAACACTTGTTCAGTACGAGTACTCTGCCTCTTTTGTGTCGCGACCGAATAAGGGCATCGTTGCACCAATTGGTGAACTCTGCGTACCTGTGTATCACACAAGCCACACACAGCATGAGATCATCTCGTGATGACTCGCCGACTTTTTCATTGGGCGGAAATCTTTACAAAGGTGTGTCTTTGCTAGGAACAAACACCAATGGCGAGATCAATTGAACGGAAATCACTACTTACATCTTTACGAGTGAGCTTGTTAGACCTTCCTAGCAGACCGCTCTTTTTTCTGGTTGTCAGGATAATACATGGCGAGACATTTAAGGTGTATGGCACGAGCGAGTGTCCTGGTCCTGGTCTCAGTTGGTATTGGTTCCTTATATCTCGAAATATCGTCGACAAAGAAATAGTATGCTTGACCGGTACATACAGTCCAAACCATAAAAAAACAGGAGTAAAAAAATAGGAGATGCCATCTGGATCAAGTGTTTTCTATTCGCTTATGCTCCGTTGAAACGGTCTTAGCCTTCGTCAAGGCGGACGGACATCAACGAACGACAGCATCACCAGATGGCGCGATCTACTTGGGTAAGTACGCAGGCGCAAGGAGCGACAGTGCCGGTCTTCCCCAAATTATTCCCCAGATCTTCCCCCAGATCTTGAGGCTTACGGTCCAGTTTTGTGGCATTGTGGGGCGGATCTGGTGGATTGATTGAATGGATTCCGAAAGTTTGGTTGAAAGTAGAAGGATCTCTATCCCGGAACCGGGCTGGGCCTGGGGTCGGGGTTTGCGATCCAGCGGAGGAAGGGATGTGGCGATTTCTTTCAAGTTTTCCGAGTCAGTTACTCTACTCGCCGTTCCATGGGGCTTTGAAGTCCGTTTGAGAATTCGACGGCAGCATCCGATTGATATCATGGCAAGAATCATCCAATACCGGCCGTGAGTCTCGAGCTCCGAGCCCGGACCCCCCGATTTTGTGGTGCAACACTTGGAGCTTCGCTTGTCCCGCCATCCAGCGCCTCCGACTTTGATGACCTTCTTCCCACTTGGAGAAGCGAGTGTTCCACGTCACTTCCTATGTTTCACTGTTTCAGGTTGATGTCTCGCTACCTCTAGGAACTTCCGCTGCCGAGTATGTAAAACATGCCGTCGGTGAGCATTAGCAAGAAGCTGAGCCGTCACCAACGTCACTGGACACCGGGTGGTGGCTGCACGGAACACACCGACAACGTGACGTGAGCGACCAGTGATCCGTTGCACGGCAGGCGCTTGGAAGGGGAGTACTTACCATATACCCCCGTCGTTAGGACTAGCATCGTCACTTCCTCCTGGCAAGAGCATACCCCAAGTGGGTATTCCTGCCGATACTTTAGTATTGCGACTGCTGCACCGCAAAATCTTTCTCGCTCTTTCTTGTTCTGCACCACATGCATGGGCTGGCTTTTCGGTCTCTGAGGTGGCTAGATGTGAACAGATCGAATCGGCCATAATGTCAACGACAAAGTTCTTGTCAGCCCTGCTCTATGGTCAGTCCCTCACCACGGTCAACGGATATTTCCTTTCTCATAAGTAACCCCAACAATTATAATAGGGTATGTAGTTCCCTTCAGAGCACCCAATCGTCATCCTTTGGTTCCCAGACTTTCTATTCACCAAAGTATGACACCCAGTCGTCCACTTCTGACACTTTTACCGGCTATTCCGAGTCGATGGCCAACCTCTTTCTCCTTGTCAACCTCTCGATTCTGTACCTGCTCTTACTGCTCTATCCACTACGTCTATCCAATAGAAGCAGGACAAGCGCTGGTGTAAGATTCTTCATACTGATCAGGTCGTCAGGGCAGCAAGGAAAGTGAGATACGCCGTGCTGGGCAAGAACGACAAGCCGCCAACCACCGCCACGTTACTTCCCTCTCTTTCCACTTCTCAATTGACAATTGGGTGAACGACTTTCGTCAGGCATCACCGAATGCACACTACTCAACTCTGCCATCTCAGCCATCGTGCAACAATTTCCCGTAACCAGCCAGCTCTATCTGCGGTTGCGACCGCACGCAATGGTCGACGGACGATTACAAAACATGACTTGGATCATACTAATGGCCAACCCTCCTTGATGTTGAGCAGCTGCTCGAGAAGTCAATCAACTACTCCAACTGATGGCTAAAACTCGTCTAGCGTCAGGCACCGTCGAGGAGTGCGTTGTTTGGTCCAATTGACATGCCAAGAAGCTCAACACCTACCTTCTAACAGAAGCAGGAGTTACTGCAGGACAGTGACAATAAAGTCTGTTCCTGATATTTTAAGCTCAATGCGAACCTCCCGCAACTTTTTTATATATCACTTTAGGCTACATAAAATGTTCCTATCTGAATCAAGCAGCAGGTAGCGGAGTGACTGTGTCTAGTTCATCAACACCACTCGGTCGATCAGCAAAATATGTTTGCGACTTCTAGACTACGGTATTGTCAATACCGATTTGTGCCACACGAAGGAACATAGTACTGAACAAAGGAAAGCTTGAATTAGCAAATATAATGAGCATCAGATAGAAGCTCTTCCCTTAAAGAGGAGTCCATAGTTCAAGGAAGTGAGGCCAAAAAAAAAAAAAATTGGTAAAAACAATTGGGACCTGGGAGGCTCGAACTCCCGACCTCAGGATTACTCTGATGTTAAACCAGATCATACTGTAGTATGAGACCTGCGCGCTAGCCAACTGCGCCAAGGTCCCTATTGTTGATGTTCCGCTTGAAACAAAGCTTTGATAAGGAACACCCTAAAGGTAAAAAACAGCATTGGGAAGTGCTCTATAGCATGAGAACGATGCAAGAGATGCGCTCGATGAAAGGGAAACAACACCTTTCTTCAGGAGTCTTGTGCAACGAGATTCTTAAGTTCAGACTCAAATAATGGGAAATTTTGAACAAGGTCATTCCCAGTGTTGAAGTGCTGCGTGCCACAACTGCCGCCGATGCACTGTCACGGTTACTGTGCCTTATCGTACAGTTCGTCATCGACCCGGCCGAAAATCCCCTGGAGATCGCCTCCGATAACGAAACCGCGAATGTTGCCTCTTGATACTGTAACCGGACATTTGTTCGTTTCCTTTTCTTCCCTCTTCCCCCCCTGTTTGTACCACACCTTCGTTCCTTGAACCCCCCCTCCTTGGGTGCCATCGCCATGAGCTTCAATCCCATGCTCTGCACCCGCTCCCTCCGCGCCGTGCAGCGCACAACTGCCAGCAACCCGATCACCTCAACCATCTCAGTACAAACGTTATCACACTCCTCACGCGTATGCCTCGCCGCCGATAACTCCTCTTCCAAGACCTCCAAGTCTGAACTCGATACCAAACCAAGCACCAACCACGACCCAACCCCCTCCGATTCCAAACGCACCGAGTCTCAAAATGCCTCCAACCCGCCCAAAGACGAACCCTCATCCTCAACCGCGTCCGACCCCTCTCCCGATCCCGAAAAAGAACAAGGCCCCATGACCCGCCGCCTAGCCCAAGCAACCGAAGACGCCCTCCTGACAGGCGGCCGCGCCGGCCTCCGCGCCATCGAAGAAGCCGGCTTCGACGAAGACCTGCGCAACCGTTTACTCGCCAAAGTCGCCTCCGCCAAATTCGCCTCCGAGCACGCCTCCGCGCTCTCCGAAGCCGGACTGACCTCTTCCGGGCACAGTCGCATCCCGTCATCAGCAGGACAGGGAACAAGAAGCATTGCCTCTGCGCAGGCGTGGGCGGGCGAGGAGTCAACGGAGGATGCGGTGTTGAGGATGTTGAATGATGCGCATAAACCGCTAAGTCGCGAAGCGAGGGGGAAGGCCAAGACTCCCTCGCCGGTGGTGGACATGCGGATTCAACGCCAGCCACAAATGAGCGCGGGGAGGAGGGTGGCGAGCGCGCGGGAGAAGGCGGCGGCGTACGTGGATATGGAGTTACCCAAGGCCGACCAGATTGGGTTGACGGAGGAAGAGAGGGAGGAGCTGAGGAGGGAGTTTAGGGAACGGTTTATGCCGATCGCGAGGGCGATGCCGAATACGGTCTCCGGGCTGGCGGCGCTGGCGAACGAGAGGATCGAGAACGCGATTGCGAGGGGCCAGTTTAAGAATATACCGCGGGGCAAAGGGGTGGAGAGAGATACGAGGGCTGATAATCCTTTTATTGATACGGTGAGTTTTGAGTCTTCTACTCCTTTGCCCCTATTGCTTTCTATTACAACTCCGTGCGGTGACTGATATGAGAATGACGACGGATAGACCGAATACATAATGAACAAAATGATCAAACGCCAAGAAATCGTCCCTCCCTGGATCGAAAAACAACAAGAGCTCATCAAAACCGCCGAGTCCTTCCGCAAGCGCCTGCGCAACGACTGGCTACGGCACGCCGCGCGGACGATATCCAGTCGGGGCGGAACTCTAGAAGACCAAATCCGTCGAGCGAACGAGTACGCCCGTGCCGAGGAGATCCATAACCCCCGGAGACGAAACGTCGATCAGATATCCGTACCGACAAATTCCACAGAGGACCCGGTCATGGTTAAGATACGGCAGCAGACGCCATCGGACGCTTCTTCTTCTCCATCTCCATCTGCTGCTACCTCTGGTAGTCAGGAGCCAGCAACAGCCGGGGAACCACCAACCCAAACCCAAGAACCAGACATCTCCTTCACCAAACCCTTCCGCGATCCCACCTGGGTATCATCCGAGCGCTCCTTCCTCGAGCTCTCCATCACCAACCTCAACACCATCACGCGTTCCTACAACTTGATGGCGCCCGAGCTAGCCAAGAAGCCGTATTTCTCCTTGGAGCGGGAACTGAACAATTGTTTTGCGGACGTGGCGCCACTTGTGGCGCAGACGATCAGGGAGAGGGCGACGAGGCCGGCCGGAACAAACATCGCTGATAGTATGGCGTTCAAGAAAGCGGATGGGATTCTGGGGAGGTTTACAGGAGACGTGAAAGGGCAGAGGGTGTATGAGAGGAGGGAACCCAAGTATGGGTTCAGGGAGTTTTGGAGGGATTTGTGGAGGGGGGATAAGTAGTTTACAGGATTGGATTCTGTTCAAAACATTGCAAGCACATGAGGGACACATTGGACCGTCAAAATAATTTCGGGGAGGGGGAAGAGATCATGTTCATCATAAGATCGTAAGATGAGGGTATCGGACCAGCCGACGGCGAACCTCACTGTGTACTATCCGTACTCTGCGTGCTTTGTGACATGCCAGTCCCAGACTTTCCACCATCATCACCGCACGCCGCCCTCATCATCGCCTGCGCCATGTCCTTGAACAAGTCCATTTTGAGCTCCTGTCTGAGCTCCGCTATCAGTTCCTCCTTGATCTCCCGTCGCATGTCGTCCAAGCTCCCCCGCATATCCTCCCACAGCTGTGAGTGCTGCTCCTCCGTCTTCTCCAACACAAGCTGCTTCGTCTCGCCAAACACTTGGTCCTCCAACTCGATTCTCACATCAAGCATGTCGTTGTCGATTTTATCGTCCACATGACCGATGATTTGCCCCAGTTCCTCCGAGTCGTATCGGCACGGAGTGTGATCACAACCAGCAGGGTCGGCTACCACCTTCTCGAGATGTTCGACGCGCCTTTGCAGCTCGGCGTGGCTCTTGGTCAGTTGAGCGAAGGCAGTGAGGATGCGCTTGCCGGCAGGGGAGGGAGACTGGGATTCGCTTGTTCGCCGACGTTTACGGTCTAAGAGACACATGTGTTAGTGGTCAAGGGAGAATTGACGATGTCAGTGAGCTTAGAGACATACCGGATGGAGTTATCACTTGCGCCGGGCTCTGGAGAGAGCCACCCTTGATGTATGCCGGTGCCACCACTTCTTCTATCGTTTGCTGCACAGGTGGTGGGATTGTGGCTGTGCTGGCGCTCGTGCTGAAGGCGGGAGGTGCTACACCTAAGTTGACGATATGGCCACCGGCGCCCCCATACAGCCTCTGAAGACCGCTTCGTCGCGCATCTGTCTTGGGTCGATCACGAACCGAAGTCGACGAGAAGATTGACGGAAGTAAGGCTAACTGCTCCCGCATTTCTGGCACAAGGCGGAGCCTGTCTAAGTAGAAGTCGAACACTTGGACTGTAGCGAGGGCCTTCATAACATCAAGTCGACCTAGAGATGCGCTTTTCGGTTCAAGGGGGCGATCTTTCGCAAACACACAAGTAGGCGGCTGTGACAGGACGAAGCGCAAACGAATGAAGTGAGTAGATCTGTCCTCCATGCCAAGCGTTGGTGGACGGGTGCCACCGTCAAACTCTATTGAGTGAATGCCCTCGGGGTAGATAAACAAATAAAGAGGTACTGAGCTGATGCTCCCCTTGATGCTTATGAAGTTCTGTAGCGCGAAGAGAGCTCGTTGTTCCGAAGTATTAACCAGTATGTCGATACGAAGATCCGATGTGTGTTGCATATGATGGTTCGCATCCTCCCACACAGTCACTCCGGCCCGGTGGGTCAAATCGATATTGCAATGCATTCCATCGTCGCTTGAATCGAGTGAAACCGAAATATCGTCGTCATCGTGGTTGACGAAGCTATCGGTCAGCTCGCCACCAAGGTTGTCATCGTTGATTCCACTCACCTCCCGCGTACTGTCGGTTAAAAGCTCGGTTAGGCATGATATGCTGGGGTTTGTTTTGCGTACATGTACATGAACGGTGTGGGGGAGACGAAGGGGACAGACCCGCCGCTCACCCGTGACGACGCAACTGTCCATCGGTTCCCCCCAACAGAGATGGAAGAGTGCTACGGCCAGCAGCATCTGCATCCACGGCCTATCGAAGAAGCCCCAGTCCTTCCAGCAAGTGGCTAGCCTGCTGGGTAGGAGTTGGCAAGTTTTTATGGCTTCTCGATTCGGGTTACACGGACTTTCAGAAGCATCGCCAAGTTGAGACGGGAGGCCATGTGTCCTGCCAGACACACGGCACCAGATCTGGGTTTGAAAAGGGAAAGTCCCGTCGCTCTCAAATGACAATGTAGCTGTCGAACGGTATCCGCACGAACGGAGGCAAGACAGCAGAGAACGCGACGGCCAGTCTCGTCTCTGCCCGCGGCCTATCAAGAAAAACCCAGTCCTTTTACCAGTTGTTGACCTGATAATCGGATCCAGCGCTTCTTAACCCGTGCGCCACGGAACTCCAGTACATAGCCAAAGAGAAACGATCCGGCCATGTATCCTGCCAGATACATGACCTCGGGACTGGGGCCTTGGTGGTGATTAAATCCTGCCGCTCTAGCATGGCATTGAACTGTCGGAGCGTTCCCAACAATCGGAAATAGACAGAGAGCGCTACGGTCCGCCAACTCTCTGTCCACGACCTATCGAGAACCCCATTCCTTCCAGCAGATGGCTAGTCTGTGGGTAGGAGTTGGCAATTTTTTACGGTTCTTGACTTGGTGGGGCGCGTCCTTCCAGATATTGCCAGGCAGAGACGGACGGCTGTGTGCCCAAGAACACACAGCACCAGGAGTGGAAGGGGGAGACGGGGAGAAGGAAGGGAAGCGATGAGAGGTGGGAGGCAGGCGAGGTGGGAGGGGTGGGTTGGTATTAAAGAGAGAGAGAGGAAGACCTAGTGTCGGTGATGATAGTCCGGCCGCTCTTGCTAGCCGACACAGCTGTCTGAGGTTCCCATCAAGAGTCATGGGACGCTCACTTTCAGTGTGTCGACGAGCAGAAACGAACCGGCGGCTATGCATCCACGCAAGCGTGGACTCACGGCACCGGTACCATCAAGCACTGACCCGGGTAAGGAGAATGGCTGTGTTGGGGACGGTTCATCGTCGTCGTGATCAATCGCGTCGCGGTCGGAGTGCGAGGGAGGAGAGGTGCCAAAGAGAGAATGAAAAGAAGAAGACTTGGAAGAAGAAGGAGGAGGAGGAGAAGTGTGGGTCACCGAGTCCGACATGGGAAAGGGAAGAGGAGGAGGAGGAGGAGGGGCGGGATGAAAGGTCGATAGAGGAGATGGAAAGGTGGGTGAGATTGATGACGGAAGCAAATTGAGCGGGAACCGAAGAGAAGGTGAGACGGGGAGACCTGGAGAACCCAACCCTTTTTATGTGGGTTGTTGCTCGTTTGAGATTCGGCTGTGATTGGCTCAATCTGGATCCGCTTGTCGGCTCAACCATGAAAGGAAGTGTGCGGTCACTATCAAGATGACTCGTTAATCTCTGCACTCCTTGTTAGAGATGGAACGCTCAACTGTTAGTGGGTCGAGCACACTTAGCCTGCAGTCATTCGTTCTGTTCCGCGTCCAATCAAGCTCATCACTTGACAAACAAAAACACCAGAGTCCATGATCATGATCATGCCATTCCGAGACGCTTCGATGATACGGCCGATTCGATACCGCCTTTTCGACAAAGGCCTCAATGGCTGAAAGTGCGCGTGAAGTCTCGCGGCAGGGCTGGCGGCATCTTGACGCAAGAGTCACATGACTGCATACGGGTGGTTCGTTCAGCCACAGGAAAACCACCAGCCACAGACTTCACTTAGCCACTCACTCGCTTTCCCTCAAGGAGACATATCAGGGTTAGGGTCATCATGATAGCGTCTGCCGCCAACGACACGATGTCACTCACCGCTCACGAACCATTCCGGCACTAAAGTTGAGGGGGGACCGAATCTCCGATACCCAAGGATGTCATCCTCCCTGCGACCAACGCAGTTATGATCATTCCTTCACCAAGAGATCTGTTGGCTTTAAAATGGGTGAAAACCGCCAAGATCAAAAAGCACAATACAGATGTCAGTCCAGCGCTGGACAACACGGTGAACTGCAAAACTCTTCAGCATAGCGCTACGACCCAGGACTCTGTGGCCCACTCCCAAGAGTGTGTCCGTCTCCTGTGAGGTTTACAACCTGAAAAGCACATGTGATCGATCGGGTCTAGCATGCTGCTTTAGTTTTCTCACGACATTAGGAACTGTCCAAGCGGCAAGAGAGGAAGACGCCAGAACTGCTCCAACAAGCGGTGACGTTGTGCTTGGATTAGCTTCGCAAGCTTTGCCAGCACTTACCACGACCAGAGTTGTCCATCTTGGCCGATCTCAAATGCGAGTTGTCTTCGACTCGACCCGATGTTTGGAATCTCAATATCGATCTTACTATTGCCCGGAAGCACAGAACCAGCCCGCAAACTGACCATTGATCAAGAGCAGTGTGTGTTCAATGAAGTCAAAACTGAGCCTAGAACAAGGTCTAGACCCATACCTACAGCTACCAATGGGACAAAGTCCCACAATCATCAGGAGAAGGACACCCTCTACGTCTCCACGTGCTACGGTGTGCTGACGGTTCCTCTAGTGCATACAACGGTCACATACAGATTGTTTATGGTTATCAGGTCTCATTCCAGGCCCCTACAGGGACAAGCTGCCAGTCAACAGATTCACAGTCACGACGTTCTGGTTTACCTGCCACAAGTAGTGGCCGCCCCGCTCTGACGGTCAATATGGCAGAATAGCTACCGGCTGATTGCGGCAACGAACAGAGGCATCCACGGTTCGAAAAATGGCAATTCCAGGGACGGGACGTCGATATTATATGTTCCACAGCAGATGGACTCCCATGGTTCCCGCCCTAGCACAAATGTCAGTATGCCCAAGAATAACGGTCTGTCAGTCAAGAACTGGACAACGCCTGGAAAAAGAAAAAATGTAGCAAAAAAAAAAGAGAAGGATTCAAGACAGCATTGAAACCATCAACTAACCGACGAATCACCACACTGCCGAAACAAAGAAGAGCATCCAAGGCGTCATGCATGCCCGCCGAGACCTCGCTAGGCATGTACGCCCGTCTGCTTCCAGAACGGAGAAGCACACGTTAAACCTATTGCAGGCGAAGGCGCTGATCCTTCTTAACGACTGCTACCAAATCCCCAAACCTCCCGCACTCTCCACCCAACCCGCCAATACCGCCTTGGCAATCCGGCCTCGCATAGCTTGGCGCCCGTTGGCCTTAACTGCTAGCTCCCTTTTGCGCCGCGGGGAACCTGGGGAACGGACACCACATTGCATTGCCCAAACTCCTCCAAAAATGCTTGTTCGGTTAGGTTAACGCCACCGCCCAACCTACAGTACCTACTTACGGACAACACATCATGTACCGGTTATCTTTAAGCGGGGCATGGAGGAGTGAAGAGACCTTCGGGCGGCAGAAAAAGAACAGCTAAGGTACCTACGCTTATGTGCCGTATATTGTACTCCCCCTACCGCGGCCGCCCAGGTAATATCCAGAAAATATACGGGTCTGGCACGAAAGCCGTTAGACTTGACGGGAACTGACAGATAATTCGGTTGACAACAGGATGTGACAGAAAGGGGAAAAACCCAAGAGCATCGCTGGTATATAAGCTAACGCACGCTGCAAAACGGGGTCCTTCCTAATCCTGTCTCCTTCGAGTCCCATCAACCAACCCAACTGGAAACGATCTGGATATTTCACTTACTTATACCCAATCCTCTCACTATTCGATGCACGCCCTTGGACCTTAGTGTGGGTTCAACCTTCCTAGTTTGATGCGGGTTATCGTTGCAGTTCGCGCAAAAAGCTTTTCGTCTACCTCTAGCGTTGGGTTGGCAACGGGAGTCATCCCGTTAACCGGAGCAGATATCCGTTGCTCTTTTTGGATTCTTCTCTCTCCGATTGTTTTTCATAATAAGGAGTAGACCCGCCGTCGTCAAAGTTCAACCATTGAAAGCTTAGGTGGACCCATCACATAACGACCATCAAAATGGGGGACCTAGAGAAGGAAATCGGTACGTCAACCCTTCATACCACTCCATCATCACCAACCAACCTCATCTTCAACTCCACGCTAACAAACCGCCAGCCCTCCACCACGAGAAGAGCACCCCCAAAGATGCCTCCTCCTCCAACACCTCCCTCCCCGAGCTCTCCTGGACCGATGCCGAAGAGACCGCCATCCGGCGCAAGATCGACTGGCACTGCGTCCCCATCGTGACAGTCCTTTACATGTTCTGCTTCCTCGACCGGGTCAACATCGGCAACGCGCGCATACAGGGTCTCGCCAAGGACCTGAACCTGCAGGGCACGCAATTCAACTGGGCGCTGTCCATGTTCTACATCATCTACCTCTTGTTCGAAGTGCCCAGCAATGTCTTGCTGAAAGCGGTCGGCCCGCGATTCTTCCTCCCGCTTCTCGTCTGCGCGTTTGGTTTAGTCTCCCTCTGCACGGCCTTCGTCACCAATTTCGGCGGACTGATGGGCGCCCGCGCCGTTTTGGGAGTATTCGAAGGAGGCGCGATGCCGGGTATGGCGTTCTTTCTCACCACCTTCTACAAGCGCGAAGAGCTGTTGTTTCGCATCGGCATCTACGTCTCGGCAGCCTCCATCGCCGGTGCCTTTGGCGGGCTTTTGGCCACGGGGCTTTCGAGGATTCCCGAATGGGGAGTGGCGGGCCATACGCTCCACACGTGGAAAAACATTTTCTTCTTTGAGGGGATCATCACCATCATGGGCGGGTTGCTCGCGCTGATTTGGATGCCGACCGATCCCATGACGGCGTGGTTTCTGAACGAACGCGAGAGGCGCATCGCGGCGGAACGGCTGCTCAGGGAACATCGCGCTGATCCGGCGGGAAAAATCGAGTGGCGCCATGTCAAGCTCGCGGTGATGAACGTGCATAATTACACGTGCGGCCTGGGCTTTTTCATGATTAATGTCACGGTGCAGGGGTTGTCGGTGTTCTTGCCGACTATCTTGAAGGATTTGGGCTGGGAAAGCACAAAGGCTCAGCTGTATAGCGTGCCGCCGTATGTGTGCGCTTGCGTGGTGGCGGTGGCGGTGGCGTATGGGTCTGATAAGAGCAAGCAGAGGGGTATTTGGCTCGCGGCGTTTTCGGTGCTGGCAATCATCGGGTTCGCCATCTTGAGGTGGGTCAGTCAGCCGAATGTGAGGTATATGGCTGTGTTTTTTGTTACGTCTGGCGCGTTCCAGGGTGGGCCGGGGTTCTTGAGTTGGGCTATGAATAGTAGGTTTTCAAACCGACATGTGCTCGAGATTGAAGGAACGCAGAAAGGCTAACGACGAGCAGATTCGGCTGGACCAGCTGTTCGTGCGGTAACCAGCGGTTATGTCTTGACGCTGGCGACTATTGGCGGTATCGTTGCTACGTGAGTATCCTTACCCTACGCTTCTCCTTTCTTCCGAGTCATGGATTCTGACAAGACATACCTTCCACAGCTGGGCCTACATCCCCGACGACGCCCCCAAGTACCACACCGGCCACACCATCAACCTCGGCGGGCAGATCGCCGTCTTCTGTCTTTCCATCTTCGGCATCTTCTACTGCGCATGGGAGAACCGCGCCAGGGCAGCAGGCAAGCGAGATCACAGGCTGCAGGGTCTGACGGAGGAACAACAGGAACAGCTGGGGAACAGACATCCGAGGTTCCATTTGTGGACTTGAGAGAGAGAGAGACTGTCTCTTCTCTCCGCACCGGGTCTTGTTTGTGTGTGGCTTCAACATGCCAGTTATATATCTATCCCCCAAGTGACGATGACAATGAAAGATTTCTCGATATGCCTGCCCCCCTCTTTCTCATTCTTAAACTTGGTGCTTCTTGGGTTTTGAATTTTGGTCTTTTTTTCCTTTTTTTCGACTCGACGTTGACGAAAAAGCGACTCCATCACGAATCTCCATTTCCGACGGACCCGACGGAACGGCGATCTTTGCGGGGCCCCGGATTTCCACTTCGTCTTTTGGTGTGCTGACTCCGCTAAAACATGTGCTGTGGAGTTGTTACCCGTGTCCTTTGTGGGGTCGGAGGCCACTGAGAGCATGGCGGGGGATCCACTGTGCAACTTCAGGTTTTACAGTGGGTGTAAGTCTAAGTGTTAGTGCGAGGACGGTGGGGGATGAAGGTGTGAGGGCATTCCGAGGTTTGCCCGCGGATAAAGTTTCTCTGGTAAAGCGGCCGAGGAGGTGCAAAGAAAAGAGGCATTGAAACTCGATTAGCACGCAAAACCTGCGAGTGTTGGTCGCTTCATTGCCCTGGACAGAGTTAACAGCGACATGTTAACGAACCGCCATCATTTCCTTAGACCGCCAACACATCCACTCACTGGACTAACAACACTACCAACAGCTCTCCAAGTGTAGGTGATCTCCTCGCGAACAACCTTCAAGGCTGGGTCTTTCACGCTTAGAAAAAAATGAAGACATCAATCAAGACAATGTGAAACCTCTCCCTCCGAGTGGGTTCCTCGGCATCTTCTCAACCTGTCTTCACTTTTACCCCATTCAGGAAGATGTTACCCAGTCAGACAACTGCCGTGCGGAGAAAGGGGCAACTCTGGCAATTCTGCCAAAAAGAGCCAACATTCGACGTCTCGTCTTGTTCAGCCAATTGGGTGGCACACTGTCTTACCATAGGTACCATGGGGGAAACCGGCAAGATGGTTCGGAATTCACACAAGACACCAAGTACTTACTTAGCTCACAAGTTCGGCACTCTCTCACCCGACAGTGAATGGAACCATCGGGTTCCCCAATTGAGGCAAGTCTTCAAGCTATTGAGAAGCGAAATCCGGGGTAATTCTCCACTGTTCGGCCAGGTCTCCTGTCTCCCAAGAATCCACGTGAAGAAAAGAGACACCCCACCACCTTTGACCACCTTCCCCAGATTCAATAGCGCCGCCCCCCTTTCCTCTCCTTGGCTGCCCTGCTTTGGGTAAAATCTGGGGTAAAAGGTTGGGGGAACTAAACAGAATGCGGGGAAACTCCAAGATGGGTGGGAGGCAACAACGAGTTCGAAGCGAACAACAACCGGGCAGATACCGAAAAGAGAAGGGATCAACGACGTTGTCATCATTGGCAGCACGTCCCTGAATGTCGTATGACTGTGTGAAACCCTGGTGTCAACGAGCGTGATGCCAAATGATATCCGGGTGAAGCGAGCCAAGCCATCGAGATAGCTGGGTCAGGAGAATGGGAAGCGGGATGGATGAAGGTGGACGGATGGCGGACGGAGCGGAGGCTACATATACCACCGGTCACCCTCCTTGTTGTTGGTCGTTGGATACCCCTTTATGTCGACTCGACAACACTCGGCCAAGTGATTGCTTTTGTGCAACCTAGGACTACAGAACAGACTGAGAAAAGAGAGATAGATATCTCTAGAGATGGTATAGCATCTGGTTTCAAACATCTCCAGTAGCATCACACCAACCTCAACCTCCTTTCCTGTTCCTCTATTCATTCACCTTTCTTTATTCCTCTTCTCCCTCTCTCTCTCCTCACCATGACCTCCTTTCCCCCCGAAAAGCCGACCACCACGGGCCTAAATCCAAATCCAAAAACCAGCATGGAACCCTCAAAACACGAAATCGACGACCTAGCATCCAAACCCTCCCACGCCACCACCACCACCACCGGTACGGACTCCCCTCTCGACAACAACCCCTGGGCCGCCCAATTCTCCTCCGCCCCGCCAGAATGGCACCGCGCATCGGAAAAGGCCCTCCTCCGCAAAATCGACCTCCACCTCCTCCCCTTCCTCATCCTCATGTACCTGCTCAACTTCCTCGACCGGTCCAACCTGGCGCAAGCCCGCCAGGGCACCTTGGAAGCCGACCTCGGCATGTCTGGAACCGACTTCAACCTCGCCACCAGCATCTTCTTCGTCGCCTACCTCCTCATGCAGCTCCCCAGTAACATGCTCATCACCCGGCTGCGCCCCTCCCTGTACCTGTCGACCGCCATGGCGCTGTGGGGCGCCGTGTCGGCGTGTAATGCCGCCAGCCAGAAATTTACCCATCTGGTGGTGGTGAGGATCATGTTGGGCATTGTCGAGGCGCCGTTCTTCCCCGGCGCGGTCTTCTTGATGAGCAGTTGGTATAGCCGGGCGGAGCTGACCAAGAGGATGGCGTATTTTTATAGCGGGAATGCGCTGGCGAATATGTTTGGGGGGGTTATTGGTGCGGGGGTGTTGGGCAATTTGGAGGGGGCGAGAGGGATCAGTGGGTGGAGGTGGTTGTTTATTATTGTGAGTATTTTTTTTTTTTTTTTTTTTTTTTTTTTTTTTTATTTTTCTTTTTTTTTTTTTATTTTTTTATTTTTTTTTTTAATTTTTTTTTTTTTTATATTTGGGTGAT
>MU859113.1:0-95727 GCA_033297205.1 Pseudoneurospora amorphoporcata | reverse complement strand
GCATGGGCGGGTTCCCGCAATCACGGCGTCAGGCATGTGTTGGTTCCTGCTAACCCTAACTTTTCCCGGGTGGGGTTTTTTTTTTTTTGTTTGTATTTTTTTTTTTTTTTTTTTTTTTTTTTTTTTTCATTCTTCCGTCTCGTCCTTGAGACACGCACGGGTGGATGGGACGGATGGGGAGGAGGGAGGGAGGGGTGGGAGAAAAGAGATGAAGATGATGGATGGATGGCAAGACGGATGAAGCTGACTGAAAGAAAAACAAAAAAACAGGAAGGAACAATCACCATCGCCGTCGCCATCGCCGCCGCCTTCGTCCTGCCCGATTACCCCAACACCACGCGCTGGCTGAGCGAAGAAGAGCGCGCTTATGCCTCCTGGCGCCTGCTGGCTGACATCAACGAGTCCGACGACCAAAACACTCGCTCAGTCTGGGACGGGCTGAAGCTTGCGCTCAAGGACTACCGACTATACCTCTTCGTGCTCCTGCAGCACTTGTCCCTGCTCAGCCAGACATTCCAATACTTCTTCCCCAGCATCGTGGGCACCCTTGGATACGGCAAGATCCAAACCCTGTGGCTGACGGCTCCCGTGTGGTTTGCGACGTTCCTGATCTCCGTCTGTGTGACGTGGACGAGCTCGAAGACGGGCGATCGCAGCTTGCATATCTTCTTCTTGATGTTGTTGGCTGCGGTGGGGAATGCGGTTGCGACGGGCACGACGAAGGTGGGGGCGAGGTTCTTTGCCATGTTCTTGATGCCCATGGGAGCGGTTTCTGCTTGTGAGTCATGCCTGGACATGCTGGTTATTGGTGAAGACGGACTAACGAAGGTCAGATCAAATCATTATTTCGTGGGTGGCCAACTCGTTCCCTCGTCCTATGGTCAAGCGCTCGGCTGCTGTGGCTATTGCCAACATGTTTGGAAACACGGCGAGTATTTACGGGTCGTACATGTACCCGGCATCGGCGGCGCCACAGTACATCCCTGGCGGTAGTGCGAATTCTGTCATCTGCCTCTTGGTGGGCTTGCTGGCTTTGTTCTTGCGGTATCTGCACAAGTGGGAGAACAAGAAGCTGGAGAAGGCAGAGGCGGAAGAGGCTGAGAACCCGGAGACTGCGGCTGTTGCGGCGTCCGGTGATAGGAGAGCTGCTGGATTCAGGTATATCTACTGAGACCGGAGCTATTAGCTAGCGTTGAGAGAAGCAGTAATGGTTACTTATCCATCCATATTTTTGACAGCATTGTAGCGCTCTGTCCATGAATCCGACCTTGTGAAACGGAACAAGCAGAGCAAAGCAAAAGAGGCCTTTAACTTGAAAGGTGAAACATCAATCAATTGCCCAAACGCCAGATGCTTAAACTCCGAACCATAGATGCAATAGTACATCACCGAATCGCTTTCCCCATTCCATTTCAGCGCAACATCAACCCATCAACTCGACACCATTCCGTATCGCACCCACTACCGCACCAGTCTGGATCATCTCTCCCGCTCCGCTGGCTACCCGATGCTCGATATTCGCAAGAGCATCAAGCCATGTGATCATGACTTGGGGCTTGACTTCCAGCTTCACAATCTCTTCCGACAGAGCAGTGATGATATCGGCAAGTGCCAAGCCTTGTGAAACTTTTAATGTGTTGATGGTAGAAAGACATGTTGTGACGTCGCTCGTGCTGAGAAGGGTGCTGAGAATCTTCTTGATGGCGTCGGGTGGTGGCGCGGCAACGCAATTGTAAATGGTTTGGATGGTGATGGTTTCCCGTACGATGTCCTTTTCGGCGACCTTGGGACCGTCCTTTGGCTGGAGTGGTGTGCCTGATTAACCTGGGTTAGCTTTGATCCGCAACAGAGGCCGAGATGAGGACGACTTACTTGACGCATGGCAAGCTTGTAGCACGTTCAGCGCACGACGCATATCACCCTTGCTCAACTTCACCAGCGCATCAGTAGCATCTGGCATGATCTTGACGTTCTCCTCCTCAATGACCTTGTCCACCAAGGCACGAATATCCTTCTCTTTTAGAGGGCTGAAACGAAACCGCGTGCATCTCGACAAAAGAGCGGGGCTGAGTTTGTGCGAATAATTGGCAATGATGCAGAAGCGAGTATTGGCCGTGTACTTTTCCATAATGCGACGGAGGGCCATCTGAGCGGTCGAGGTCATGGCATCGGCCTCGTCGAGAATGACAAGCTTAAAGCCCGCCAGACCGGATCGCGAAGCAGAGGAGCCGAGGGTGAAGATCTGCTTGGTGGAGGCAAAGGTCTTGATCTGTTCGCGCACCACGTCGATACCACGGTCGTCGGAGGCGTTCAACTCGAGCACCATCTGGCGCATGTTCGCGGTGCCATAGATTTGTCGGGCAAGGGCGAGTATGGTGGATGTTTTACCGGTACCGGGAGGACCGTAGAGAAGAAGATGGGGGAGTCGGTTTGAGTCGACGAATTTGTTGATAGTCGCGAGAATGTCTTGGTGGCCAGACACATCGGCGAGCGATACGGGGCGGTACTTTTCGACCCTGTTACAGTCATGTTAGACATTTAATGAGTCAACTGAGAGATATCGACGGGGAGTTGCTACCATGGGAGGCTGTCCTCTGCTTCGACGGGCAGGTTGGCGGCGCTTCGTTTGCCCTTGGCCGTGTTGGTGGCAGCGAACAGGGCGTGCTTGGTCACTGGGACGTCAATGTCCATTTCATCCTCAAAGTCCGACATGGTGGTTAAGGCTGTTATGATGCGAAGTCTGAGCTGGGGTATTGGGCCGAAATGAACTTTGTCTTTTGTTGGTGTTGTTGACTTTTGTGATCTAGGAAATTCAATCCAGGAAAACGCGTCGTTCTAAAGCTAGACGCGTCAGGCAACAGGCCCTCTCGTGTGGCTGGTTAATTGGTTTTTGGGGGCTGAGCCACATATGGGGACGAGAGCATTGGCGCCCAAGCCACTCCTCATCTCGGTGCTTTGTCTTTGGAACTTCAACTTTACAACCACAACAGCTTACCATCACTTCACTCTTGTCCCCATATAGAACGATGGTTTCACGACATGAAACTCTCTTTACTGTCTTCAATTGGCCTATGTTATCACCTTTCACATTTATTTGCCTCAGAATCCGACTGAAGCAAGCATCGACGACGTCCAACTCGCAATTCCTATTTCTGGGTCACGACAGCGAATATTTAAGACACCCGACCATCACTCATCCCAACTCAAACCGCTCCCACTTCTCTTCTACTCCATACCACGCATCTCTGTACATTCGACCAACACCTGCACGCTCAATCCGGACTCGGCCATCTGTTCCCGGATCCTCCCTCCGTTCTATCATCATGACGTTGACCACGGCTCTCTTCTCGGCTGTTGCAGCTTCCACCAGTTCCTCTCGCTCAAACTTGTCTGCCTCGGAGAGAATGATGAACTCTTGGGTAACCCTGGAAATAAGTTTCAGCTGGTGTTCAACAAACTTCCTTCGATAGGACCACGTCAACCATATTGATCCTATCCACTCTTCATCACCCTCGTGAGTATTCGTCGCATGCGTGATCGCATACCGCGTCAACCGTGTTGGCCGGACACGCGGTAGTGGAGGGACTGCATCCTCATTGCCTCGGTCCTCAATCATGAGTCTGAAACGGCCGACACGAGCAACCAAGTGTAGGAAGTATGGGTCTGGGCCAAGGCTGATATCCGCCTGGTACCGACCAGTGCTGGTGGCCGAAAAGTCAGCACCATAGTCGTAGTAGACTGGTACTGTCCAACCGGCCCACGACCAGCTTGGCCACAGCGGTCTCCCTTTCTTCTCATCCATGTGGATTCTCTTCGGCTCCAATCTCGGTCGCCAGAGAAGGCCCGGATGCAGGAGCTCACCTGTTGGCATCCCGTGGACGAACCCAACATTTTCGGAAAAGAAGTGATCTTTGATGACGTTCAAGATACCCTGGATCCCATTCACACGGTCCGTTATGAATGTCATATTGCGACACGTGTATTGACCTACCAGCTCGGGATACCGCTTGAGCTGAAACTTCAAATTTGGACGCAACTCGACTGGGGGAGGGACTTCGCTGGGGATATGACTGAAGTCCACCACCTGGTCAGCGGCGGATAACTCTAGGCTCGGACACTCGGCCGCAAAGTCTTCGCTCCAAGTGGCTCGTTGACACTGGAAATGTACCGTGCCATCGACAAAGTACATGTAGCGCAGGGACAGGATGCGCTCCTGGTAAGTCCATCCTCTTTCTTCCCATGTTGTTCTAAGCAGCGCATCCGGCCAGGCGACAGCGCGGTTCATAATGGTGAGGTCATCCGATATCTTGACCTCCTTTTGCTTGGCTTCCCGGGTCCCAGCCTCTACCCCAGGCAGACCAGCGTTGGCATCCTCTCCGCTGGCAGCCACTATGGTGAGGTCCGCGTACTGGTAAATCTTTCCCATCTGTCCTATTTGATGTCGTTTATCAAGGTTCTGGTAGGTGTCGGTGTCGTCATCCTGGATGATGCAGATGGAGTCGATCCAGATGTAACGGTATCCAAGTCTTTGTGCCAACGTCATTGCGTCCCTTAGCGAGCGCGGGAACAATGGCTTCCTCTCCAGTATTCCACCCGGTACTCTCAGCTCGTCAATCGTTTCTTCACGCGTCTTGAAGACCTGCACCCGGCCCCAGACGTAGCTCAATGCTACGTACCGTACCAGATCGCTTCTCTCCACCAGGCAATTCTCCTCGAGGTCAATGACTCGGATGAATGGGTCGAATGTTGGCACACTGGTTGGTTCCGATACGCTCTGCTGTCTCAGCCAGTGGGAGCACTCCGTTCCATGCCATTC
The DNA here is from genome assembly GCA_033297205.1 of Pseudoneurospora amorphoporcata. Lineage (NCBI taxonomy): Eukaryota > Fungi > Ascomycota > Sordariomycetes > Sordariales > Sordariaceae > Pseudoneurospora > Pseudoneurospora amorphoporcata. Next base: position 90,911 of record MU859113.1, on the reverse strand, counting down.
CCTGCAAGACCTCAGCCAGGTCCTGACGAGATCTAGATCGATCTGACCTTCTTTCAGACCTCTCCCCTGGAAAAGTTCCCCCTCTCTTCTACCCACGGGCACCAGATCGAAAGGAGTAAAAGGCGGCGCTCTTCCGATCATAATCGACCGAACCCTGAGCCACAACGTCTCCCACGTCTCCTCCGTTGTCTTCATTCCATTACTCAGAGGGTCATTTTCGGGCGAATGAACCTTCTTCTTCCATCTCACATCTCCAATCCAGCTCATGACTATATCCGCCTCATCCGGCCAAGCAATGTCATCGCAAGCTTCGGCGATCAGCTGACACATCTTGCACCACAAGCCCCGCGCTGCTACCTCAGTATAGGTACCGAGATACCATTCTGGAGGAAGTTGTTGTTGGCTGAACGGTCGAGGTCCGAAATCTGAGCGTTTGAGGTCCATGAGACGATGCCGAGCGCAGAGACCGAGAGTCGGGTCTTCCGGTGGGAGGTCCAGCGGCCGATTCCATGCTCGGCTTGGTACGTTTGTTTCCCGGAAAAGATCATCGTGGTGAGTCTCGAGTCGTGTGACTTCTTGACCTGGTGGGGGGACATAGTCGAGGTCTCTCGGGATATAGGTAAGTGGCATTGTTGTGGCAGACAAGGTATCAGCGGTTTGTGACTTGTGACAGGAAATTTGAAGTTTCGAGGGTCGCTCCAAGCGCCCAATCGGTGAGTGATGGTATGGTGTCCGAAGAAAATGCGAGATGGCTCGGCGCAACTTTATTCATGCCCTCACTCACGGCCCAAAATCTCATAGGACCCCACTGTGACACACACGAGACTTGCTCTTTTAGGAACCAGTCAGCTTTCACTCATCAGCCTCTACTAAAGCCTTGGCGCAGCTGAGCCTCACAAATGCCCACTTCTAGCTTAGTGGGTTCGCATTGATGATCATCAGTATCCCAACGTTGCTGTTCGGCATAGTTCCATATCACACTGCCTCGGAGATGATGTTGATTTCCAATGATTCACGAAGTGAAGCGAGGAATATGTTTCTGAACATGACCCTAGGGCATACCTTCTTTGGACACTGACATGGCGTTTACATTTGACGCCTTGGGCAAAGTGATAGTGGAAGTGTGGTCCGGATAAGTGATGGTATCTTGCCCATGTCGGACAGTTCGAATATGTACGTAAAGGCTTTATACGATTGAGTGTTGACCCAGCCCTGCACAGCAAGTCACCTCCGTCTCCTAGGCCGTAACCTCCTCCACCACTCCTTCCGCCCTTCCGACCACCAACTTGAACTTGTGACACCACAGACCACAAACACCAACATCGTCATGGGCACCGAAAACGCCACCCAGATCCAAAAACTTTTTTGAATAACCCCATCATCATCATCATCTCCTCCTCCTCTGCCACCACCGTCTCTTCCGCCTGTTCCAACCCCTCGACCCGGAGGATTATTGTTGTTATACCCATCAATAACCTCCCACTGAAAAGCCGGCAACGCGAATAACGTAGCAAAGAACGTCGCCGGCAAAAACGCCATGGTCATGACGGCAATGACACGCATAGACGAGGCCTCGCGGTGGTTGGTAGATGCGTCCGTCCTTGAGATCCTCGCCATAAGCACGTTGGTCCAGACCACCGCCTCTTTCTGGCGACAAGTCCAGCCGAAGACACGAGCTTTGAGTTGCGGGATGATGAGTTCGCGGATGACGAGACGGATCTGGGCGTTTGCTTCTTCTGTGATCGGATCGAAGGCTCTAGCAGGGCAGGTTAAGTCTAGTTTCCGCCAAAGTTTCCGGCTCGTCAACTGTCTAGCCATCCGCAGAGATAGTCCCAGCGCAGACTTGGCCTCCTGCGCCTTGGTGATAACCCTCCCTAGCACTCGACACCGTCTTGATAACGTCTCCATTAAGACCGGCGAGAGTTCCATCGAGTCGGTGTAGATCTTATCCGACGCCCTCCACCCGCTCCCCTCCTCCTCCTTCCCCCAGTTATTTTGGCCACCGCCACCACCACCCAACCCATCATAACCCCCCTCCATAGAAGCAATCTCCCCTTCCCCCCTCCAAACACAAGCCCTGGCCACATCCGCGCACACCACCACCCCCGGACTCGCCAAAACCCCCCTGAACGCTTCCAAATGATACTTGACAACCAAAAACTTATGTCCCATCCTTGCATCTACTAGACACACCCCCAGCGTTGTTCTTGTCGAGGCATTATAGCTCCATATAGTCGTCACGTCGTTGCTGGATAAGTAAAACCTCAGCACTGTTCCATCGAGAGGAGCAGAAAGCTTTTGGGAAGAGGAAGCAGAAGGGCCAGATGAAAGGACGTGAAAACCAGGAGTATATGTGTGGAAGAGGTAAAGAGCGTGAGGATCGAGGTCGAGGACGTGGAAGAGACGGGAGAGGTTATGGGGGTTGATGTGGAGGGAGTGATTGTGGGCGGTGTGGGGGATGTGGAGGAGGCGCAGGAAGGCTTGGGGTTGTTTGGGCTCGGGGGCTGCAAATGTGGCTGTGGGCGTGGTACTGGAGGCTGACGGCGGCCTGGTGGGTGGTGGTCTTGATCTGGTGCTGGATATGGAAGTAGGTAAAAGCGGCATCGGCTTGGTGAGTAATTCCTCGCCGGGACAAGTTTTGAGGAGGGATTGAGGGATGGTTGAAAGGCCCCAGGAGCTGAAAGTGGCATCGGGCCAGGACACGATGCCGAATTCTTGGAGGGGCGGTTCGGGTTGTAAAGAGTTGTTAAAGGAGAGGAGGGAAGGCCAAGTGTCGGGGTCGAGGTTACAAGGTGGGAGACCAGCTGCTTCGTGGGCTAGGTGGCGGAAGCCGTCCATCGGGAGGTCTGGATGCGGTATGATTCGAGGTTGAGATGGTGGGCCCTAAGTCTAGGTGAGTATGACGGTCATGATTGAAGTTGGCCTTAGGAGTCTATATACCGCCCCCTTTTTCTGGTTTCAACTCCAGATTTTGACTGCAGACCAGAAATACGGAACACTGCATGTGTTTAAAAGGGCACCAAAGGACGAGACATTTTCCCCTCGACCACGGTTCATGCCACTACCGAGCCCCACCTGCTCTACCAACATAAGCACGCCCTTTGCATACTGCTCTGGCATCGTCGCAGACATCGCTCAGGATCATGCAACTTGCCTTCACCGCCGGCTCATGTCTCGATCAGCCCTTTGAACCAGGTTCGCATGGTGAACCCCCAAGGCATTCAAATCCGTTGTGCGACGCTGGTAGGGGCGTAGACTGACGCGGAGGAAGCAAACAGCGAGGGCTTGTGTAGGCAGTCGTGGTTAGTGGGACAAAGGAAAAGGACGGAGGTTATGCAGGATCCCTTGGTTCCGAGACGAGGAGGGGGGGAATGGTCGGTGAGTGAATGAGATAATTTCCAGGCTGCTTCGTCGACTTTGGCTTCAGTAAATCGTTTGAACGCGAGAATACGAACTAGAAAGTAAGTTGGCGGGGAACAGAACCCTTCGTACGGCGGACCAGGAGCCGAGGAAGCGGATGAGGAGGAGCTTGAGGGCGTATCAGAGCCTAAAAAATGACAGTGCTGATAAAGTTGAGCACGAATTGCAGGTGAAGAAAGAATGGAGACAGAAAATACACAGTGAAACAAGCAAATAGCGAGCACATTGACGTCAAAACGAGTACCGAATGAACAGAAAATCTTCAGGGAAGCGAAGGAAGGAAGGAAGGAAAAAAGGAGGTTCAGGGGTCGATGAAAGACCAACCCAATATAACACAACACAACATACCCAAGAGAAAGGAGGGCGAAGAGCAAGAAAGTAACCCGCAGAGGAGTCGAACCTGTATGTAACCCACCAGTGTCAGTCCTGATACGACTCCATACACTGTTGACGTATCCTCCACTGAATGAAGCCCTCCAGCTTTATATTATATATACTCTCTGAAGCAATAATACCTTTCCTGCTTGATTGCAGATTGTCTGCTGTCGTCTTTACGGCGCTGATGTATTTAGGAAAGAGGCGGATGGATGAACGTGGGAGAAAGAACTTACGAGACCATCACATCACCCCACCACCCGGCCGGACGAGTCGCATGGAGGGAGAACTTAAACCACAAGTGAATGGAAGTTTGGTCCTTTTACAATTGCTCCAGGCAACTTCAACATCGACGGCCTTCAACAGGAGAGATCGTTAGTAAGCCCATACCTACCTACCGCGCAAGTGAATGTGAACTTGCAAGTGAGCAAGCGCGCATGTAAACAGCGATCAAAACAACCCAAAAAGGGTGCAAAAAAATAAAACGTAAGAAAATAAAAAAAAGAAGGTGGACTTACAGCCCTCCGGATTCGAACTCGTGACGTCTCACGAGCAAGTCAAGGAGCTAGGGTCACTGGCTGATGTGGGAAGCCTATCCCAGAGCGCGTTGCGCCATCCTACCAGCTTGCCACGGGTGACGGAAGAACCACCAAAGGAAGTAATACATATACCCCTTACACAATGATACAAGGGCTGTATTGCAGGCTAGTAGTGTAAATGCTGTTGCCGTGATGCATTTGCAGGTCCAGAAAGCCATCTAGATCATTCCCTCCTTCGTTCAAGATCCTCCTCCTCCTCCTCCTCGTCGTTCCCCTCCCTCGCAACCTGCTCGTCGCCCTCCTCCTGTTGCTCATGCTTATTCAACTTGATATTAATAAACATGGTAAAAATACCCAAATCATACGTCAACCTCAGCGCACCCGCCACCACAAACGCCACCCAAAACCTGCCCCCATCCGCCAACACGCCCGTGATACTCGGTCCCATCGTCGACGCGAGTGTCCTCAGTGTGCCCGTGATGCCCATCACCGCCGTCCTCTCCTCGGGCTTCACAACCGCAGCAATCAGGGCCGCCCTCGGCGCCTGATCCATGTTGTTCAAGCCAACCCTGACCAGCAGCAACGCAAACGTGGCCGTTACGTTTTTGGGGAGAGGGAAGAACAACACCGCGGCTGAAGAAGGAATGTGCGTAAAGACCATGGTGTTGACGAGACCGATGTGTCGTGCCATCGGACCGGCAAAGACGGACGACAGAGCGGCGAGGAAGTAAGCGACGGACAAGAAATCGCCGAGCATCGACTTGGGCAGGTGGAACTTTTGGTCCATGTAGTATGTCGTTAGGGACATGGAGACCATGCCATCGGCGACGCAGTCGATCATTAGTAGAGCCCAGAGGATGAGCATGACCGAAAGCGTCGACCGTGAAATCTCCACCTTGTACCACCCTTTCTGCTCCTTCTTCGGTTCTTCTTCCTCCTCCCTTCCAACGACAGAGACATCCCGCGACGGCCCCGCCTCCGCCTCCGCCTCCGCCGCCAACAGTGGCTCCGTCTCCGGCTCCTCCAACACCTGCACCGGCTCCCTTACACTCCTCCGTCCCTTACCTCCACCCCCTCCCAACTCGCACCGCTCAGTCATCCCCCAAACCCCCAAAACATTGACAACCCCCATAGCCACATACCCCCAAAACACGGCATGATACGCCTCCTTCCCCTCCCACCCCTTAGTCTCCAACAACCACTGCACCACCCGTCCCGCCACCGCCGTGCCCGCGCAGCTCCCCGCACTACTCATAGCAACATACCACCCCAACACCTCGGCCCTCGTTTCCGGTCCCGTCAGCTCACTAACCATGCTCTCCTCAATCGCCCTAAATGGGCCGAAATCCCCGCCCGTCGCCGAGATAACTCCCACGACAGCTGCTACCAGTAGCACGAAATAATTCTCGCAGGTAGCGAACACGATGCCAGAGGCAATCATCATGACGGCACCAATCAACAGCGTCCGTCTCCGCCCCAGCCGGTCCGCGACCAGCGTAAGCAACAGTGACAGAACTACATCGCCGAGGAGAGTCAACGTCATGAACAAGCCGATTTGCGAGTCGGAGAAATTGAGGGAGCTGAAAAAGAGGGCGAGGATCAACGAGGAGGCGCCGTAGGAGAGCATGCGCGTTGTTCGGTTGAGGATGATCAACAAAGCGTCGTGGGGGGTGGAGAGCAGGGAGGGGAGGCCTGTTAGGGCGAATAGGCGCTGCCCGCGGGTCATGGGTGGTGGTGGTGGTGGTGGTGGTGGTAGTGGTTCGGGGGGCATCTTGGTGTTGGAGTTTCGTTGGTGGTTGACGTAGCGCAGTGATAGTTGTGGTCTTGATGGTTGAAGTGATGGTGAGTCAAGTGAGATAGATGTAAGTTGAAGACGAGGTTGACTCAACGTCGTCGGTCGTTGAAAATCCAACCTGAATATTCCTTTTCCGCTCGGAGCCGAACCGGCGATCATCAGTTTTCCACCCACCTCTAACCCTATCGCTCGGCAAAAGGTCCTTACCCTAGGTCTTTCCCGATATCGGCCATGGCATTAACATCAACAAGAACGTCAACAACAACAATATCAACACCGACATTCCTAGAAAGACGGCGATATTTGCAAATGAAAACATACAAAAACAAACAAAAGCATGGGATTGTCCTACAGAAGTAGCCTCCACAACTCTACAACCTCACTCATTGCCTGACCAACGTCTAGCCTGTGTGTCCCTTCGCACCAGCCCAAAGCCCCTCATCCACCCCCTCCATCACCCTAAACGATCCTCCCTTCTTACTTTCTCCGCAGCCTCTCTCGCGATCTCCCTGATAGCTCTCGACCCCAGAGTAAACGGTGTGTAGAAAAGATAATCATCCGGGAAGTTACAAACCGTTGCTGTCTTCTCCCTTCCCTCTTTCTCTGCTGCTGCCGCTGCTCTTTTTCTTTCAACTTTCCTCTTTCCTGTCCCTGGCCCCGACCCTGCCCATACTGCCTTACCGTGACCGGCAGCAGAACCAGCACCACCACCACCACCGACAGTACCTTTCCCACCCTTGCCCTCCGTAGGGTAATCCGAATTCGACAGCTGCACCACCCCCTCCTCCTCCAAATCCACCAGCTCCTCAGTCTCCGACTCAACCGGCTTGACACAAGGTTCCCACACCTGCTTATACCATTTACTCATCGGCTTTTGACCGAGTCCGTTCCCGTCGCTGAGGCCAGAACGGCGCAGCTGCCCTTCTATCAGGGCGGAAGTGAGGTAGCTGACCATGTCGTAGGTTATAAAGTCACGGAGTGGTGGCGGCTGCTTTGGTTTCGGGTTCGCCTTCGCCTTTGCCTTTTTCTCAAAGACCTTTTCGGTGGCGGCTTTGCCTGTCTTCTTCCGCTGGACTGGAGGAGGAGCTCGTTTCTTGTTCCTGTTGTCAGGGTTCTTCTGGCCATCAAGTGATGTTTCGATATCCGTGTCCGCGTCCGCGTCCGCCTTCAGGTAGAGATCCTCCAACCCAATGTCATCCGACCTCTCCGCCCACGCATACAACTTATCCCCCATAAGCTGATTCCACGTCTCCGTCAGCTTCGCCGCATTGCGCATCTGCTCGGCTTTCGAGTGCGGGGCCGGTGTTTCCGGGCGGTTGGAGTACCACCCGGGCGTCATGGAGATGTCGAACAAGGCGGGGAAGAAGACGCGGAAGGTAGCTGGTTTTGGTTTGGTCCTTGTCTTTGCTTTTGCTTGATTAGAGATAGGCGCGCCGGCTGCAGCGGCGGATTTAACCTTGTAGACTTCTGGGTCGATGATCTTCATTGGGCCGGTCTTGGTCTTGCGCGGGAGGAGTTGGGGGGTGCTGGACACAATCGTTGTCGTGTTCGGTAGAGTGCTCTCGTAAAGACGCTCCATTTGCTCGATAACGTGGTCGGTTAATTGGTCCATGACTGCCTTTCCTGTGGCAATGGGGAGAGTGGCTAGCGACCAGACGTCCCATTGGCCGAAGTTGAACACCCAGAGGGTCTCGTCTGCTTTGGGGAAAGTAGTCGAGTTTTGAAGGTCGAGGAAACTTGTCACTTGGGCGCTTAGGTCTGGCAATGCTTTGGATACGGGGAACAATCGAGGTTGGAAACTGTAATCGTAGCCAGGGCCTTGGGTCTTTTTCAGTTTTGCCGTGTTCTTGATTGTCTGTCTGACGGCTTCGACGTAGATATCGTTCGAGATGAGGGAGTGTGCGGGCGGGTGGAGGTTGGGAGGAATGAAGGAAAGGTAGTGGGAGCATTTTAACTTGGAAATAGACGGGTCAGCAATAAATAACAGTGAGTTGAGTCGATAACGGACTAACCTCCTCACACATAACCTCGGTCCACCCAGGAGACCGCATCTCCTTCTCTCCCCGCGTCCAGGCAGGAGTCGCTACATCGTCCTCTCCAAAGACCACCACCCGCAGCCCCCCAGGGTGTTGTTGTGACTGGAACTCGTAGTGTACATTTTCGTCCTTGATGTCTTCGCTTTCGTTTACAGACCATGGGAAAAGATCGGAAGAGGATAGGTCCTCGCTAAAGCCGCGCCTGATGGCGAGTAGCGTGGACAAGATCATGGTTGAACCGATGATGAGTTGCAGTAGGACTCTCGGTCCTCTGTGCAGCACTCGCGCCGAGAAGAAGGATACGAACGTCTGAAAGTCGCATGGCTTCATTGTGCCGGTGGGCTGGCCATGAAGGACCATGCCGATATGGGCAAGATGTGTTGACGGTGAAGTGATTGCACAGTGTCCTAGAGGAGTCGCAGTCGTGGTGCGCTGTTAGGTACAGGTGACTTGACAGACGGAGTAGTTGGTGTGTCTCGAATGGCAATAATTGGGATACAAAAAGCCAAGGTGGTGTCAAGGTATCAATCACCAAGAGAGATGGTGTCGAGGTTCGATCCAAACGAGAGGTGCCCGAGGGGCTGGTTGCCGGGAAGTACACAACAAAATGGAGTTCTGCTGGACATGTTAGGGTGTTCCGCTCATGGAATGTCTGGCTTCGGATGGGACGATTCACTCGTACCTGACCTCCACTGAGAGTTGGGTTGAAACGACGGTGAGATCAGAGTGTCTGTGACGTAAAGGTCCAGGTCTGCATCAGTGCTCCCGGGGGACGGCCGGTGCCAAGTCCCTGCCAAGACGGAGCTTCAGGGGTAACCAACGGGGCTTCAACGGTCGCCAAGGGCCTGGAAATCGGTGTTGATCCGGGGGCTAGCGGTGCTGATGGAACTCCGCTGTGGATTAGCCTTTCGGTAGAGTTCAGAATTTCAGGAGACAGAAAGAAAGAAAAATGCATTCATGAAAAGTCATATGCTAGGTACCGGCGCAAAGCTGAGTAAATGTAGGTAGGTAGGCACATAACAACGCACCGTCCAAGCACGAGTCAAGTTTCCGTAAATGGACAACCCCCATGATCCCCCTATCTCATTTCCAGACCCCCTTCAAAGCCACACCGGCGGCGCCCGGACGCGTCATGTATCGTTCGCCAGGGTGAAGGCCGCCCAAGTCATCTCGGCATGGATAGAGCACCATGTATGCACCGCGGTTGGCAAGACGCAGTCCATCATATGAGACCTGAAACAACGGGCTTCGTCACCCTCCGACTTCCGTTGCCCATCCATCATCAGCCTTCCACTCACGCTTGGAGCCTTCCAAGACGCCTCGTCTCGAGCCATGCCCCCAAGATAGCCAAACCAGCTAATACCGGGAACACCTTTCCCTGAGGGAAGTCGGTGATCTTGCCGAACTCGGGATCGGTTCCTGCAGTGTTGGGATACAGGATGGCTGCCACACCCGCTAACCAGTAGACACTTCCGAGGAAGCCCGCCGTTCGAAAGGATTCCTTCATCCGCTCACGCCTTTCGGCTAGTACGGCTGGTGTGGGGACCGGGCCTGATTTTGGGATACGGCCGGATGGTAGCCAGGTGTAGAAGAGGGTAGTGAGACCCATGACGACGGAAATGGTGATGGTTTGGCCGCAATGAAATCTGTCGGGACTGCTTTAGTACAAGACTAGGTCTAGACATTGTACGATAACCGGTGGGGTTGGGTACATACTTTGCATGTGGCTTCCAGGCTGGATTGAACATGTGGGTTTTGCTGTAGTCGGCCGCCGGGGTAGCAAAGAGGAGGAAGAGGGCGTCAATGGTTAGGAGAATCTTTCCGAGCATGATGATGATGATGATGATGATGATAATGTCGTTCCTAGTAGACAACCAAGGCAGATTGATTGTTTGAAAGATGATCAAGTTGTATCGAATCCACGTTGATGTCGAGTACAATAAGTGGTGGTCGACGAGTCTTGTGTCCGGTTACTCGCTGAGAATGTAAACGTGGAAACTGCCAACCTTGTGTCAAGAACAACGATATTGACGGTGGATTCATGCCGTCATAGATGTTAAATATCCCATGCATTGAACAATTTGCCTGTAATGATGCACATTCCCGTCAAGAGTACCTACTACCATGGGGTAGCCCAGAAAAGGACTCCAAAGAATCGCCAGTGGTTTACGACATGAGCTCGCTGGTGTAATCGTGAGCGATTGATGCCTTGGGCCTTGGGCAGGATCAAGGCAGTTTGGATGTCCCAAGTCGGGCAGCTGAACAAACAGTGGGACTCGATCTCAGCTCCATTGTCTGCGAGGTATCTGTATGAACAGGTGAATGGCTTTCCTAAGCGGTGGTCTGAAGAAGGGCTGCGAGGGTCATATGTGACAAAGACATGGACTCGTCCCATATTGTTGTTGAACAGGTGCTAAGTGAAGCCCTAAAGTCTGCCACAAAACGTCCCGGGGCGGCTGTGCTGTGGAGGGGCATGGAAGCAACTAATGGAACCCCTCGGCTGGCGGCTGAAAGCGTTAGTTACGGGCCGCCGTCCTCCCACTGGGCCCCCGCAAAATGTCCAAAACCAACCCAAAACACGGCACTGACCAACAACCAACCACCGAACAACCAACAACCCATCTCCTCGTTTCTCCTAGCTCAATTACCTTTGCCTTTTGCTACTCAAGCATGGATCTACCGGTCTCATGATATCTGTTTCTACTCTTCATTCCCGAGATGCTCTTCTGTGGCTCCTTCACCGACTCTTCCCATGTGCGCAAGAACCTCGATGGCCGCACCGGAAGACGAGTGCCCGTCTGGAGCAAGAGCGACGGTGAGTATCCCAACGACACCTCGTCGTTAATACGCTTGTTGATAGACATGAAGGCTAATTCCACAATCTTCCGACAGTATCCGATGGCAGATTGTTTCCTGGAACAAGTCGGCGATCGCCTCGACGGGAACTCGTTTCACGGAAAACCCGAGTCGCCTCGGTCGCGTCCCGTCTCCGTCTGGGTTCTTAGACGCATCGAAAGTCGCTATCCCTCGGAAGACAAGATATCTTGCAAGCTTCAGAAACGTGATTTCGCCCGGGAGCAAAGCCGCCAAAGACACAGTTACGAAATCCCGACGAGTAATTTGACATTCCACAACCCTCGTCGGCGCAATTGGCGCTCGTAAGAGGCCTGGCAAGTATCCGGACGTCACTGTCACGAGCAGCTGGTAGTACAGCGGGGTTCCTGCAACCAACCCACTGCTCCCCTCGCTAACCATGGGCACTGTTACAGTAGCGTACCAATTCCGCCCTAGAGATAGAAATGTCCACTCGCGCTGACGGGTCGTCTCTCATACACTTCATCCCGACATATCAAGACAAGACCAAGATGACACACGCCCGCCTACGCTTCTTCCTTGCAAGTACATTCACAGTCACCAGCAACCCCGGGAGCAAAATTTTTGCCTGTTTCCGGCCTTTACCTTCGTATCTTCATGCCGTCCTCGGCGACCAGGTGGCCGGCAAAGAGACGTCGGAGCACCGCACTCACGATCCACACTGAGCAGGCATGCCTAGAGGTAGTCAGGGCGCCTGATCCACAAGCGCACATGGCTCGAAGTCGTCGTTGGCCCACCTGCTATTTGCCCTTGTCTGATCCGCTGGGTGGCTTTGCTGGGGCATTGGGGGCGAAAAGGCTTCCAAGTCGATGAAAAGCTTTCAGGAAGACACACATGCCTAGCAAGAATTTTGCTGGGACTTCCAGGCGCAACAGACACGATGACACCACGAACTCGAGAAGAAAGGACAAGGTGTTACCGACAACAATGGCAGCCGAGTGCCGTCGATCAATTTGGACGACGTCGATATCCCTCGACGACAATCTTGACATGACACCATTTCACGAGCATGTCTCTGCAATACAGGTACAGGGCCCGACAGCACCAACTGGCGACAGACATCAAGGTAAGTAAGAACCATTCCATGTCTAACCTACTACCAGTAACATCCCGAACCATCATGCATTCTCCATCCGTCTTTTCCCCATCTTGCTAAAAGCGCAAGGCGCAAAAGCAACTTCATCACGAATCATTCCATCATCACCAAGCAAGCAAGCAACACGCGCATAACGCAGCAGTAAAAGACTCCGTTTCCTTGCAATGTCCTCCTATTATTTTATCTCTTTTTTTCCCCGTAACCCCCTTCCTTCCATATTCTGCCTCTATCTTCATGATCGTCCAGTACCTCATGTTGTTCTTAGGAGTTTGGAAAGTAAGCAAGCAAAGAACGAGAGGGCTAGCACTATCCATTCGTTCTCTCTGTTCCCCCAACTGAGAGACGAACGATAAACCATAAGCCACCGACCATTCTCTGCTAATCCAAGCGGACACACACAAATGCGCCCGCTGGTAAGATACGATGCTAACTGATTTTGCTACGGAAAGGGGGAGATGGAAAGAGACGATGATGACTCATACGGGAGTGCCAATCCGAATGATCAATATCTCGAGGCATAAGTCTCAATTCTGCCCTTCAAAGTTGGAAAAGTCAGGTAAGTGCCCCCGGAGAGAAGCTATGCCTGAACAAGCTGAAGTAAGATAGGCGAGAGCATGGCATGGCACATACATGTTATCCATAAAGTATGGATTTCAACTGGAGCAAAAAGATAGCACATCCGACGGACCCCATCTGAGTGAGCCCTGGTCATATGATCGAGAGCGAGACCACCAAGACCAGTGGGAAACAGAAGTGTCGGACTGGAGGTGGAGGGCGAGCAGACCTAGTGGACGCGTGAACCCTGTTACTCCTCTTCAGAGCTCTCCTCATCCTCGCTGTCCTCCTCGCGACGATGCTGCGGAGCGGGATCAACAGAAGCCCTTCCCGTACCCTCGATCGACTCCAGAGGCTCTTGACTACCGGAGCCTTGGCGGCCGGCCTGGGCGCGAAGCTCGTTCAACTGTTGGAGTCTGCGCTCCTGCTCCATCTTGCTCATCGGCTTGTTCTTCTTGGTCTTCTGAACCGGTTTAGACCGCTGCGCGGCAGGTGGGGGAGGAGGCGCCGCCTGGGCGGCCATGGTGCGTTCCTTTTCCCTTTGCAGGTGGGGGAACGCCTTGATGGCGAGGTCGTACAACTGGGTAAGGGCTTCTTGAGAAAGCTGATCGATGTCCAGCTCCAATTCGCCCGAGTCGTTCTCGCCCGTGCCGGTATCGGTCTTAATGATCTCGATAGCACGCTCAAGTTGGGCGCCTTCCAGCTCGGCAATACCGGCTGCAATAACCTCCTTCTCGACCGTACCCATCTTGCGCTTCGGCGCGGGCTTCCGAGCCGCCGCCGCCTTCTTGGGCATACCTCCCATACCACCTCCATGACCGCCCATGCTCGAATGGGCACCGCCAGCCTTTTTGGCAACGTTGCCACTAGCGTGGTGAGAGCTGCTGCCACCGGACGGCATGGCCTTCTTGGGCTTGCTGGCCGCGGGCTTGGCGTGATGCGACTTCGCAGGCGCGGCCTTCTTCGTCGGCTGCATGGAGGCGATCTTGGACCTTTCGGTGATGATCTGCTTCTGAAGCATGGCGACCACGGACTGAGCAATCTCAACGTCCGCCATGTTCGGGTTCATCTCGAGCATGATGTCGTTGATCTTCTTCTGCTCTTCCTCCAGACGCTTCATATAGCTCGCCAGACGTTGTTGGGCCCCCTTAAGCTCCTCATCCACCTCCGGCTCGCCCTCCGATTCGGGCTCTTCCCAGTCCGACTCATCCTTCATCCTAGGACTAGTGTTCGAAGACTGATGAGCCGCAGGAGGAGGAGCATGCTTAGCCAACCACTCGTCCTTCTTGGACATTTCACGGCGGTAGAGGCTTTGCAGTCGCAGAGCCTGCTCATATACTATGTGCTGCTCGCCGTTGAAAAGCCTACAGTTCTTGATGATAAGCTCAAAGTCGCGTTCGAACTCCTTGGCGTTGGCGTAGTCGCCCGCGTTGAGCTTGCTCTGCATCGTCGACAAGTCCATCGGCTTCTTGACCACCTTGTGGTAAGTTGGGATGTTGAGGGCAACGGGGTCAACAGGCTTCTGGAAGGCCTCGTTGAACTCGTAGTATCTCTGCTTGCGGAGTTCAGTGAGCACCTCTTCGCAGAAGCGGAGTTCAGGGCTCAACTTCTTCTTGCGCTTCGTGTCATAGACAAGGTCCTTGGAATGGGTAGGCTTCACGGGGCGCTTGGCGCGGCTGTCAGGCTTGGTTGAGTCGCGACGGATCAAGGGCATGCCATTGTTGTTAGCAGGGATGGCGAAGGCAGGAGACTCGATGGGCTTTGAGGACGAGGGCGTGGGCACCGCCGCGGTGTTGACGCGGGGCTGTTGAGGGCGCTGGGGAAGAGGCGCCGGGGGAGAAGAGTGGTGAGTAGCCGCTCTCGGCTCCGCATGACGAGTCGTGTGCTGCTTCGCCAAGTCCTTCTTCTCAGGCCTCGACGGCTCAAAGGCTGAGCAACCACCTAGTCGAGACACGATAGTATCGCGACACGACCGAGCGGCGGTAGTAACCTCGTGATACTCGCCGTTGAAGGTGATGGAGTTTTGCACGAGCTTGTCCAGGTCGCGCTTGAAGTCTCCTAGGGTCTGGTACTTAGTCAAGGTCCCGCGGAGCCGCCTCTCCATGGTCTGAATGTCGACAGGGTCCTTAACCTTGACCGAGTACTCATTCCACAGACCGGGCCAGAGGTCCGACACGGGAAGACGGAAGTGAAAGCCCGCTTTGGTCTTCTTGACGCCAGCCAACACCATACGGATCTGACGGTTCATGTAATCCGAGATAGGCAGGTTGTTGATTGAGTCATCCGCCAGCGACTTGTGTTCGTTCCTGTCGCTCCTGTCGGGGGCCGGAGTGGATGCAGATGATGCCACAGGCTTACTGTCGACGTCCATCTTGTCCTCCCTCTTGGCTTCGCTCTTAGCGTTGGCCTGATCTGCGGCAGGGGACACCTTTGCGCGTTTGGCGACGGGTTCATCTTCGCTGTCTTCCTCGCGCTCCCTGTAGGGCTTGGACGACGGCGGGGGCGCGTCCGACATGCTCGTGTCTGCGGTAACGGGAGCGGCGGGGGATGGCCGAGGCGCGTCCTTGTCCTTCTTCGCCTCTTCAGCTGGTGTGAGGGGCGCTACGTCACTGACAGCAGTGTCTTGTGTCTCTTGTTGAGTCGCTGTGGGTGTCGCCTCGGCGGGCTTCGACTCTTCTGTTTTGGCGAGCTCCTCGACCGTCGCAGGCGCATCGGCCATTTCTACGTCTTGTTGTTTTGCAGGAGACGCGGGTGGTTTTGGCGCGGGCTCGGTGGTGAGGGTTTCCGTTGCGGAAGGAGCAGGGGCCTCCTTCTTGGCTTCTTCCGGCTTCGCTTCCATGGCTACGTCAGCTTTTGACTCGGCCGGCTTGTCCTCCTTGGCCTCCTCGGCAGCGGCAGGCTTTTCTTCCTTGCTCTTTTCATCGGCGGCCAATTCAGGAGCCCTGTCCTTCGCAGGCGATGCGATGGACTCCTTGGGCGCATCGCCCGCCGGTGGCTCTGGCGCATCGATCTCCATCTTGTCGCCCTCGTCCTTTTCTTCTTCTGCCTTCGCTGGTTCCTCTGCCTTTGCCGGTTCGTCGGCCTTCTTTGCCTCCTCTACCGGAGCGGGCTTTTCTTCCTCTTTTTGAGCCTTTTCGTCACTCTTGCCCTCACCTTCCTTTGACTCTTCTACTTTGGAGGCGTCTGCTTCCTTCTTTGCTGGAGTGGTTTGTGCTTCTTCCAAAGGTTCGTCCTTAGGAGTGGGAAGACTATCAATTTTGGTTTCTGGCACAAGAGTTTCGGGGGAGACCTCTTCGTCGTGACTACGGGAAGAAATTAGCGTTCAAGGTTCAGGTTTTGGAGGGGTTGGCGGGAAAAAAAAAAAGAAAAAAAAAAGGCTCGGGTGGCGAAGCGACGCAAATGAATGTGTCATCTTCAGGTGAAGGGGATCTGAGACAAAATCGATAGGTACTGTAGGGTAACTGGCAGGTAATGTAACTCACCCATTCACTTCTGTTTCTGTTCGATCACCATTTGCAACATCCTTCACTGGCGCATCAGGGGTTGGTGCCGCAACAGCATCAGCAGTAGCAGAAGCAGGAGCAGGAGCAGGAGCAGCATCACTCTTGGGCGCCTCTGCCACAGGCGCATCAGGAGTGGTAGTAGAAGGAGCCTCAGTAGCCATGGTGACGACGGGCTTCTCGGGGAGACCCGCGACACCGTCAGCTTGATGACTTGTCATAACTGCCATACAGTAAGATTGAGAAAAGAGCTAGAAGACGAGATGGAACGATATCCACGTGGATATGCTCTGAGTCTGTGGGTGCGCGCAACTGAAAGGGGGGTATCTAAGCAAGGATTTGGGGCACCAAAACAACTGAAGAAATCGTGTCAGCGAACGCCGTGCACTTTGATGCAAAAGTAGTTGATTCGGTAGCCAGAGTTGGTATATAATTTTATCAGAGGTATGTTGTGGTGCTATCGCACGAGTGCAGTGTGGATGAAATGTTGTGTGACACGACAACAACTGGTAAACCGCCGCAAGTGCACGCGATTGCGACGTGGATGCGACTGCGAATAGTGGCGTTTGCGATGCGCGCGCGCGACGACAATGGAGGTGGAGTGGGAGCACTCGAAAGTCGGGAATGCCCGCGCGAGGGTTGGGGTTGCGAGAGGCGCGAGTGGTGGTACGTGCACACGCGTCGGTCGGGTTCGGGGGATGAGGGGGAAGAAAAGCGGAAAAGAAGGGGAAAAAGAAAATTATAAAAAAGTTGCCACCACTCACAAGTTTGCGAAGTTGCGCAGGCCAGGGGAGTGCGAGGCTGAGAATGATCAAATCCGGAAGTGGGCCTTGACTGCCTTGCGTTGAAATGTGTGCGATGACGATTGTCGGGGATGGAAAAACGTCGTGAAATCCAGACGGTCGGGGCTGGAGTGCAGTGGTGCAGGCCGCTGATTTTAAAGGTGTGGCTGGGCTGGGCTGGTTGGGCGGGCAACAGCAAAAAGATATTTTTTAGTCAAGGGTTGGAACTTTTTGGACGGAGGGTTCGCAAGTTCTCTTGTACAAGTCACAAGAAACGACGGGAGGGGGGGGAGTGGGGAGAAGCGGCTGGCGTCGCGTCAGAGTCAAGGCAGCCTGTGAGGGGGGGTCGTGGCTTCTGTGTTGTTTGTGTGTCCTGATTGGCCGAATTGTCGGTAGCGAGGGGGTGTCTTGTTGTGTTGCGCGTCGCAGTCTCCCTTTTTAACAAAAATTCGGGGGTGAGAACACATGTCAGTCCCGGTCGGCAGCTCGACGCTATTTATGAAAGCTGTCCGAGCTCTCAAGCAGCGACGAGGCCCTGCGAATGGCTCCGCCTTCTGACTGGCTCCCTTGGTCGGTGGAGGCGGCTTTCGAGCGTCTGGTTGGCCACTCTGTCGCATTGTGGGCCGTGCGCGATCGACACCAGGAACTCTCGAGTTGCAAGAACATGCGTCGGTATCACGAAAAAGCCGTGGACACCTTTTCATCTTTTCATCGTGGTACATATATCGGCCAGCTGTCCTCATTTTCTTCCTTGCTTCATTTTCTTTTCATCATCTCAACGCCTCCCCTTCGTCAAGTTATCTGTTTTTCGGATGCAAAGATGTGCAAGCACTGGCGCAAACAACACTTGTTGGGCTCGGACAGACTCGCGTCGGGAATATTGCCTCGGTGCACCAGGTACAAGCCCGGACACGACTGGTTTGATGTCCTCAGTCGGCTTGATGCTTCAGAAAAGGAAAAGTGTCATGAGTGTCAAGGAAATCTCGCCAAGTATGAAGATAATCGACAAGCAACAAAGCACACAGCGTCCTCCTGTCTCGGTTTCGTACGGAAGTTCAAAGGTCTTCGGAGAGAACCCAGCAAATTGCAGCAAGCGAAACAAGCAAACGGCAACGGCAACGGCAACGGGACGATGAAGAAAAAGGCATCTTTCTTGTCGCTGGACAATGGGAACCTGCGGTAGCAACCACGGCCGACTCTTTGAACGACCACGGGACTGTTGTGACGGGGGCATTCCGATATGTGAAACGTTTGTCGCAACGACTGCAACTCGGTTGCAAGCGGCATGCCACGACTGACTAGATTTGGGGTACGCGACAATGACGCGACGACTTAGACCATGAGATGGATGATTCCGATGACCGCTGTCTGCCATAGGTAAGTTGCAACTTGAAATGGGAGCTGAAAAGTTGAAGAGTCGACCAGATAGAAAGAGAATGAACTTTGGTCAACCATGTTGACATGCAAGTGCATGCCTTCTGGAATTTCTTGTTTTGGCAGAGAAAGCAGGCGCGGAGGGGAAGATGCAGAAGCAAAAGACGGGAAGGTGGGCTCGTGGGAGGGGGTGCGAAATCAGACCGACCGAGCCCTTTCCCATCCCGTCGTAGGTAGTAGCCTAGTAGGTAGCAGTGCTATTTGGACAACCTACCTAAGCACGGCAAGCCTTCCGTTGTCGTTTTGGGCCATGTCGCGCTTTCTTTCCCACAGTGGCATTCTCCACGCGTTCCTTCGTCGTCGAATTTCCGTTGTCTCGAACTTTTTGTTTCTCGAAAAAGATTGAAGCTCGAAGAGTTCAACAGGGTCGCAAAATCGATGACCGGGATCTGGCTTCACCACAAGCCCACAATGACCAATCCGTATGCGGCATAATCCACTCTGGGTGCAGGGGTAAGCTGGTGTTCAGCCCGTCGCGTGTCCAGCTCGATTTCACCCTCCATTTCTCTCACACCGCGACAGAAGGACGCATGTCGAACCAGATAGAACTAACACTGCAATGATGGGGTGTGAGTCCCGACGATATCCTCGGAAGTTTGAAAGCGTCCAAGTGTAGAAGTGCTGGGTCAACAGGGCGAATGATGTTGAATGGGAGAAATGATACAGGCAGCAACAAGGCAACATTGAGTTCGAGTTTGATCCGAAAAGCTTCCTGTTTGTGCTGTTGAAATTTTAGCCAATGAAACAGACCCATCGTGGCCGCTGAATCAGCGTCCCGGTGTTGTGCAGCCTCAGGGCAAATTAATCACGCAGGAATCCCCTCCCGCAACGCACAGCCACGCAGCCACACAGGTCTTGACTCACCACAGCATCTGGACCGTGCGTTGCAGCTTCTGTCACATGAGAAGTCACGGGGAGGCAGCAGCAAATAGCACGGACCACTTGTGCACCCAATGCCAAGAAATCTCCAAGGTACCTGGTACCCCAAAGTGGGGGACCGTGGCTGGCAGGGGCCCGGTGGACTGCAGCGACTTCCACTTGAAAAAAAGTTTGGCCGCGATCCCAAATTTTTTTGCAGCAGCTTTCGGACAGCATTTTCGATCAAACCTGCCCTGCAACTGAAGTTGATTTACCGGATCCAGTCGAATATCTTGCATTCCTGCGTCTTCTTGCATCATTCAAGACCAACTTTACCGGATTACCATTGCAGTGCTGTTGGTATCCGACCAATTGGCACCATCAGATACCCTTCCTTTATCTGGTCCATATAATTTTCAATCGATAAGGAAAAAGCAATTGAAGAGATTCTTCCCCCACGCGACCATCCTCGACTTCCACTCGACCCTCTCATTCCTCCCTTCCTCTCGACAACCACTACCAACCA
This sequence comes from Pseudoneurospora amorphoporcata, assembly GCA_033297205.1. NCBI lineage: Eukaryota > Fungi > Ascomycota > Sordariomycetes > Sordariales > Sordariaceae > Pseudoneurospora > Pseudoneurospora amorphoporcata. Next base: position 71,121 of record MU859113.1, on the reverse strand, counting down.
TGTCTACCAAGAGGAAAGCGCTCACCCTGGTCAAGCCGGTGGTGAAGCCCAGCGCCAAAGTTGCAACCAAGTCCAAGATCGACGAGACAAGGACGGCCGTCTCGACCGGCCCAGCACTCAAGTCTGCCACCAAGGCCGCCCCCGAAACCATTGAGATATCCAGCGACTCCTCCAGCCACTACAGCGACTCCGACAATGAAGACATGAACAGCGACAACGAGGCCGCTACTGAGAAGCAGTCCACCACCACCACCACCACTAAGCACTTCTCCGAGCCCGCTGCCCAACAAGACGAAGCCGCCTCCGACGCCGACGAGAACGACGACGACGACGCCTCCCCCACATTCGGCGACCTCGCCCGCGGCAACGCCACCATCGACGTCGCCTCCGCCCTGGCTGCCCAAGAAGCTGCCGCCGTCGATGCCTCCAAGGCCGTGACCATCACCGTCCAGCGCGCCAACGGCCAGACCACCATCTCCGCCACCTCCCTCGGCACCGTGCTCAACCAAGCCCTGCGCACCGACGACTCGGACCTCCTCGAATCGTGCCTGCAGACCTCTGACCCCAAGATCATCACCAACACCATCACGCGCATGGACTCGGCTCTCGCCGGCGTCTTGCTCTCCAAGCTCGCGGCCCGCATGCACCGCCGTCCTGGTCGTGCTTTCGGTTTGATGAAGTGGATCCAGACCACCCTCGTCGCGCACGGCGGGTCGCTTGTCGCGCAGCCCGAGGTCGTGGCCAGGCTGGGCGAGCTTAACCGCGTGCTGGAGGAGCGGGCGCGCGGTTTGCCCGCGCTGTTGGCGCTCAAGGGAAAGCTCGATATGTTGGATCAGCAGATGCGGTGGAGGAAGTTCATGAAGCAGGGCGGTGGCAAGGAAGAGCAGGAGAATGGCGAGGAGAGCGAAGAGGAGGATGATGTTGATGAGCCTGGTGTGGTGTATGTGGAGGGTGACGAGGACAACGAGGGCAAGTCGGTTGCCAACGGTGCCGAGGAAGACTTTGCGCTTATAGATGTTGGTGCCGATGGCGAGTCGGATGAGGAAGAGGGTGATGACGATGACGGTGAGGAGGACGATGAGGAGTTTGATGATGCCGAGAGCCTGGATGAGGACGAGGTTGATCATGATGATGTTGAGGAGAGCGGCGATGAGGATGAGGAGGGCGATGATGAGGATGATGACGAGGATGAGGCGCCACCAGCCAAGGTACAGAAGACGTCGTCGAAATTCGCAAAGAGGAAGTAGGAGGATTCCTCTGAGGAGGAGGACGAGGACCAGGCGCCACGACCGCCAGTCAAGATGCAGAAGACGTCATTGCCAGCGGAATTCGCAGCAAAGAGGAAGAAGAGGAAGGCTCGTCCTGCTGACAAGGTCGAAGAGGATGGTCGCGCCGCCGCCAAGCCCAGGCCTCAACAACAAAAGCAGCCTCAACAACGTCAAGAGGAGGAGCAGGAGTAGCAAGCCGAAACCCCTCAACAGAGACAAATGAGGATATTTGGAGAAGAGGAAAGGCGCAGACGGGTGGGACGCTGGTGTCAGGATGTGGCTAGAGCGATGGAGGAGTGATATGTAAAATGCTGGTGGTAGGCCTTGGCCAATTGTTGTCTGTCGTCACGTCAGTTGTCACATATCCCGTACAGGTTTTCGCATCCTTGGGGTTAAGGAGTTATTAATCGTGTCTTTTTTGTTTTCAAATTCTGGTTCTTGTAAAAAGGGGACTTTGAGTAACTATTGGGTGAACCAGTTACTCGGTAAAATAGAGATATGTCAACATTGCTCAGAGACATCCATCTATCTGCCTTGCATTTTCTTGATGTATATGAAACGTGATCAGAGTTTGTCATTTGTTGTTCCGGTTTGTGGGAAGTCAAGTGTTCTTATCATTGGGTCAGTCAACTCGAGTAACAGTGGACAGTTATCATGCCTTTAGAGGACATGGGAGACAGAAAACACACAATAATTTATGATACTCACCAACATCCTTTACCTAGGTAGCCTAGCAGTTACTCAGTAAAATAGAGATATGTCAACATCACCCAAAGAAAGTTGTGCTTTCTATTTGTTATCTCTATTCGATTTTACTTCGTATTCATTCATGTCCGCTACCAGTCAGTATTCAAGGTTTTGTTCTACATACCTACCTAGCCAACACTCGAGTAACACTAACTAACGACCTCCAACAAATCCAAACCAAGATCACGGAACAACTTCACGATACTCGCCTTCAACAAACAAACAAACATCCTTTGTTCGATCGGTAGTTACTCGACACAGCAGAGATAGATATCAAGCGACACACGACATCATCGTTCTGTCTTTGCACTATTGATCAAGTCGTATTTCTAGTTTATTTTTCACGTCATGTATTTCTTGTATTCAAGTACAGTATGTTCTGGCATGATTGACTAAAGAATGAATGTATCAGATTCACAATCAAGTGTTCTTTCCCCTCTCTCTGCCTTGGCCGATTTACTCCAAGCTATATAACAAAGGATAAGTAAGGTATGCGCCACCAAATGAATGCCGTAGACGGAACAGTATATTTTCGCATTACACTACCTAGATAGGTAGGTAGGTCCTTGTATTACTTGGGGCGATAAGATGTATGTATGTATGTATGTATGTATGTATGTAGCTGACGAGAACCGACTTTGGATCATTCATATACACGGAGATCAATACTTGTTCGTTTGAACACACACATTCTTCAATATCTGCTTTTTATTCTGTTCGCTTACATCCCATGCCCTCAGTCGCTCACTCACTCGTCACCCTTCTTCCTCCGCCATCTGTCTTTGTATATGCAAATAAAACGACCGCTTTTTTCCGCTATCATCTCTTCCATCTCATGCCCAAGTTGAACTACTACAACTATACTATATGACGGGTAATATATGCATAACGACAGCTTGTAAGGTATTTTTACCGAGAAGCGAAGGTCTTTTTGTAAAGAAGCCAATGAGAAGAACCAAACCCCAACCTGATTGATGGCAGGTAGGTTAATAGCTGGCAGATAAGTATGTATATACTATGCAAGAACGACAGTTTTGTCTTCCGAATCTTCCCGCTCATTTCCAATGCGATGCGATCGATAGTGTAGTCAGAAAAAGACTTCACGAAAAAGAAAATCACGGCATAACACTCTGCCTCCACCTCTCAACCATATCCACGCCCCCAGGCCCCGGCTGCTGCACCACGCCCATCTGTCCCTGCCCCGCCTGGAATTGCATCGGCGCGCCATAAGCACCATAGCTCGATACCGCGGCACCCATTGGCATACCCATGTTCATCTGCATCGGAGCCATAGCCATGGGCATGTTCACCGGCTGACCATAAGCGCCATACTGCTGCGGCGGCTGGATATAGCCGCCTCCCATTCCATACTGCGCACCGGCCCCAACGCCGGCCATAGTAGGCAAACCAACAGTCATGGTACTAGCCCTCTTCTGCATAGGCCGTTCCATAAGTTGCTGCTGCACCAGCAGTCCCCGCGGCTGGATGGCATTAGCGTTAGGATCAAAACCTATCCCTAGTCCCTGGCCAAGGGCAGGATTGCTCCGGTTACCGACACCACCACCGTTATACATCCCGCCCATGAACCCACCCGTCCTCGCGCCGACAGCAGGTTGAGCAAGCTGTTGTGGCATCTGTGCGCGCATCGCAGCCATCTTGGCTTCCTGCGCGCGCTGTTGACGGAGACCTTCGGCTTCGCGGCGGAGACGGTCTTGTTCGATTGGGTTGATGTTGCCGAGGGCAGCAGAGTCGACGGGGTGCGCGTTTAGGACGTCTGACAAAGAAAGACGGCGGGAGAGACGGGCGTTGTTGGCCGCGTGAGGGTCGAATGGGATGATGTTGGAGAGGCGGGAACTACTGCCGTTGGCGCTGAGGTCGAAGGGGATTAGAGTGGCCGAGTCACGGCGGTCACGCACTTGAGTTTGGGGAACGGCGGGTTGAGGAGTAGTGCCGGCGAGAGCACCGGCGGACATTTCCCGCTCGCGAGCCTCGCGCTCGGCTTGAAGTCTCTTGCGTCGCTGGCCGAGGGTTTCTTCTTCTTCGGGGACGTCTTTCCCTTTGGAGTCCTTGGACGTCGGGCGCTTCTCTTCGTTGGCGTCGAAGCCGAGCTCACTGAGGAGTTCCGAAGAGAAGCCGGCGCTGACGGGACGGGTACGGGGGAGAGGGTTCTCGGCTGCTAGACGGGCCTTGCGAGCCGCGAGGGTCTCACCTTCAACTTCGGCATCGCTGCCTTCTGCTTCGAGACCACCCGCCACAGATGCTGGGCCGGAACCGTTTGCCGAACTGCGCTGCAAAGGCAGGGTCAGTTTAGATTGCGAGCGGTTGCCGAGGGCGTTGGGACCACCGAGGGGAGTCAGGGTCATGTGCGACATGCGCTTCTGCATCTGGTCCAGAGACATGTGCGGTTGACTTGTGCTGCCCCTGAGCCTATTGCGACGCTGGCTGAGCGGCTCATTCTCTTCCAGTTCACGACGCTCCATCAAGCCGAGAGGGCGGTTAACCTCGCTCATGAGGATGGCAATATCGGTCGAGTGAGGATCCTTGGCGCCCACAGCCTTGGCCGCGTAAAGCATGCCAAGAGGGACATCTTCATCGTCGGACTCTGGTGTGGGGTTCTGGGCAGGATCCTCCCAGGCAAGGTTGACACGCTTGTGAATACGTTGTTTGCGTTCCACCTCGGCCACGGCGTTGAGCTCGAGCAAAGTGGCGTGCAACCCGTGAGGGTTGATGGATCCTGCGGGACGCATCATCATCTTATTCTTTTGCTTGCGCATCTGCAACTCGGCCAAAAGTGTTGTTGGCCGGCCGTTGAACACTGGCTCTCCATCGGCAAATTCCTCCTCCTCTTCCTCCTCCTGGGGGTTGGGTGTGTGCTGGCCAGTGTGCTGGCCCATCTCGGGAGATCGCCGACTGCTTGACCCAGCATCGTCGGCATCAAGACCAACGCTTGTCCACCCCTCATCCTCATCACTATCTTTGTTGGCCTTGACATCAAGCAGATTACTGCTCGAGTTCCTCTTGACCAGCTTCTTGCGAGTCTTGGAGGGAGCCATTGGAATTTCATCAGCGGTAACCGACTTCTTGATCCTCTTCCTCTCAGCACCATACACCTCATTGCCCAACTTTCCAGCAAAAGCGTGATCCGTAAACGCGCTGACGGGTGCTGTAGCCGAGGCATCCAAAATGGTATCCAACGTCGCGGTGGCAGACCCATCCTTCAGCTCGATGTGAGGCGTAGTAACAGTTGTCGGCAAGTCGAAAAAGGCACTGGCGCGGAGCTGCGGTGGCAGACCGTTGAGCATGGTGGCGCGCGACTTGCGCCTGTCGGTCTCGGTCAATCGTTGCGGTCGGCAAATTTCCCGCTCTGGCTGCGCTGGGACTGAGCCTGTCTCAGCCGGTCCGTCCACATGCGGCAAGCCATCAATTTGGGGAAGCTGAGGTGGTGCGCCGCCCGCGCCCCCTGCCATCATTGGCAAGTTGTCTCGGCTTCCACCATAAACTGACGACTGCATCATAACGCTCAGAACCTGAGACCTACGCATGTTCCGGGCACCAGCAGCCTTGGTGTTCTTACCCAGCTTCGGCGGTAGGTTGAGCATCGCGGGAACTGGCGCCGGGTAGTAAAGCATCTCCTGGCCGGTGGAAGGGTCAAAGTAAGACTTTGGTCGTTGTTGCAATGTCTCGCGACGCCTCCTTGGCTGAGGAGCCGGCTCTGCTGGCTGCGGGAGCCCGGCAAAGTTATCTACATCTGGATCGCAGTGGACGCCATCGAAATCACCAAATGCATCGTGTGCTTGCTGGAAGGTGTTGCGGGACTCGGAGGTAAATGGCCTGCCGTCGTATTGCGGATGAGCATGACGATCCTCGTAGGGCACGTAGTCGACGGGTTGGTGAAGTTGTAACCGGGGAGTGGGCTGGTCAAAGAATCCATGGTCAAGCATTGGCTGTTGTGCTGGGTCGCTTGGTCCATTGAGGTCCACGTCATCCATCTCATCTGCATACTGCGGCTCGATTTGCTGATGGGCACGGGCTGTGATGGCCTCGTCGTCATCCTGAAGGCCCGCCCCGGTGGCCGCAGCACGGTCTGCCTCGTCAATGGCATCCTGGGTAATCGTCACTGGGTGGTCCAACTCGGCGATCTGTGCAAGAGAAAGTCTCTTTGAGGCCTCCCTGACCGAACTCTTTCCTGGTCCATAGCGAGCGAACGGGAACTCTTCTCCAGTACCGGCTTCAATGAATTCGGGATTCTGGGCGTTTGCATTCTCTACTGGCGGAGACTTGGGCGACAACTCGCCAGTGGACCCCGACTTGCTTCCGGAGCGAGCGCCGCCCGACAAAGAGTGATTGGGCGTCATAACATAACCCCCAGGCGAGTAGCCTCCCAAGCGCGCGGCGGAGTTCAATGCCCGAATGGAATTGGTCCTGCTCGTCGATACTCGTGGGCGATTGGGGGACGATCCGGCGTCAGAGGTTGGCGACTTGTTCTTCGGGCTGGTCGCTTGTAGGATAGCCGATCGGCGACTGTCGCTGCGCTTGAGCTCGTTGTGTTCGTTTCGAATGGCCTCCTCAATTGAACTAGTCAAAGAAAGCCGTTCGGCGGTGGCCTCGAGGGCAGCGATATTACCAACGTAGGCACCTGATCGCGATCGCTTGCTAGTGTCTGGCGTAGGGTGGCTCAGGGGGATGCTGGCGGTCGAGGATGTTCTCGGCGGCGGCGGAGTCTGTTGGAGCGCTACTGTCGAGCTGCGCGATCGCTGTGTTTTGGGGCTCTTTGGGCTCTCGGGCGTTGGTCGGACAACGGTCGTGTTGGCGGTAGTGGTGGTTGTTGCAGTCGCGGACGGTGGCGGAGGCAGCGAAAAGGTGTTTAATAGAGGGGTGGAGATGTCGTGTTGGTTGTCTTCGGTTGATCGTGAAAAGGAATGATCCCCTGTCGCGACGGCGGCTGTGGGTTGCGGCACAGGCCGAAGTTGGTTACGCTCGTTATCGGGACTGGGATTGTTAATGTCGTATTGGTCCTTGTTAGCGGCCGCCCCAAGGTCGCCCGAGTTCTCGCAGCCAACTTTATCTGTATTGTCTGTCGATCGCGTGTTGTCGGTGTCGGTGTTATCGCCCAGTTGATTGGGGATTTGGACAATGGACGAGGATCGGGACACCGACGGCGACGGCGACGGCGACGGTGATGGTCCTCCACTGAGTCCACTCGCCTTGGACGACACCTGCACCAGATCGTATCCGGCGGCAATCCTGGCTGCTCGTAACGCCTCGTAAGATTGGACCATGTAGCTGACCGTGGTTGCGCCGCGTGCTGCCAGCTCTGCGAGTGCCGGGATGGCAGATGCGCCTGGGGGTGGAAGGAGGGCCTGAGCTCCAGCGGTTAACGGGGTATTGCTAGCGCTGGACCCGGCCGATCTGATGCTGCTCGTGCTGCTGGCGCGCCTGACAATTCCCGCCGGGCTCAACAGCCGAGCCGGGGGATCCCTTTCCAGGGCCAGTTGTTGATTTCCATGATTTCCATCATGATCGCCAGGAACTGTCTGTTCGTCCGGCGGAGCAGAGGTGTGATCGGCCAGTGATAAACCGGCGGACGGAGACGGTGTCGTGGCCATGGTTACTGGCGTCGCCGTGCTGACGGTGGCGGTGGAGTGCGACAACGCTGCAGACCTGGGAGACTGCGCTGGAGAGAATACCTGCTGGACCTCGACACTCGGAGTTGTTGTTGTTGTTGTAGTTGTAGTAGTCGGAGTATTATTTTCCAAAGTTGATGTTGTTGGGGTTTCGACATGTTTACTCGTCGACCCATCCACATCATGATAGCCCAACGAATCTTGGATGTCGTCACCCACGCCTTGGTCCAGGGCGCTGTAGTTGGCGGCCATGTTGGTCGATGATGGTGTTGGCAAAGTGTTTTGCTTCTTATATCCTATTGTGATGTCACGCAATAGGTCAGGCGGCAGTCATGTGGTACCGGTAGGTCAGACTTGGTGGGCATGCCTCTCTTTTTCTCTCTTCAGCTTGCGAGGGACAAACAGCAGCATCCAGTGGGCACCTCGAGGACAGTCTGGTGATGATGACCTAGATCCAAGAGAGGGGGAGTCTGTCTAGTTTATACTGGGCATAAGACTTCAAAGACGTCTCCTCAATGCAGATACTGTGGAGTTGGCAATTCTTCCCTGTCAGGCTGCAAGTTGCAAAATTCCCACAAAGACTTCGCGATCTCAGCTGAGGATGTCCAGAACAGGGTCTCGGATTTTTCTGTGTGATAAGGCACGCAGTAGACTTAGGGGGCCTTGAAAGCTGGAAGCGAATGGCGGCGTCGATATCGAGATTCGCAGTGCCAAAGAGACCAAGATTGCTGGAAAGTGGGATGTAATAATGTGGGGTCTTTGCCTGCTTGGAGTGCTTTAGGGGCTCTAGGCACTGCACAATACTGGGGAGTTGCTGCACCTCTGGAGCGAGTTAGACGACGACGATGATGATGATGATGATGGTACCTGCTGGCCGGTATACAGTGTACGACCAAGAAGTGAGGACGTACTGCGTTATCGATCGTTGTGCGGTGTGCGGTGCGGTATCTTGGAATTGTCAAGACAAAAAAGAAGCAAAAAAGAGACGGGATAACGAGTGACGGGACGTGTGAGTGGTAGTGAGCGAATGTGTGGTTGCAGATAGCAGTAGAGGTACCGCTCCGGTATGTATGACTAGAGGTTGATCTAGACCCCCGGACACGGCAGAGCGCAAACAATGGAACGAAGGACGAGGAAGGCCGAACGGAAAGGAGAGAAAGAAAGAAAGAAAGAGGACAAAGAGATGGAAGTCGGGTCAGACCCCGGAGCACTGAGGGCCCTGGAGGAGAAATGGGGGGAAAGAGATGGGTCAAGGAAAACAATCGAATTCTGGGATGGAGTCAAGACAAGACTCTCCCTTTTCCCAAGAGACGACACAGTCAACCAAACTCAAAAAAACAGCCCATCAAGACAACAGAACAGTCCCGCGCAATTCTGACATGACGGACCCGGCAAGGCAAGCAACACATAGGAGGTAAAACACCGAGAAACCACGTTTAATTCCATTACATGGTGTCCATCGTGGCTACTAGCGACTGCCGGAAGCCGTCCCGGCACGACTTTACGGCGCTGCCAGATGCGTACAAAATGTACCAGATTGATGACACCTTGGATAATCTGGAGTTATTCTCCTAGAATAGGGTCCAAGACCCGACGAGACGAGGCGAGTGGATGCAGCGGGTGGAGAAGCCAAATTTAAAAATATAGAGTGCTGGTCCCGGCTTTAGGTTCTTCGCAGAAATTGGGGGTTCCAGATTCAAGATGCTGTTGGCAAGGATCTTCCTCTCTCTTTGGCTTTTCTCCCCTTGTTCTTGAAGAGGACCGAATCCGGAACCCTTTTTCTTCTCTCTCAGTTATGCTGCTGCATTCATCCGTGGTGTTGCTGTTCGGATCCGATGCTTGTCTGTCCAATGGTGTGAATAGGTACAATCTCTCTTTGATACGCTAAGTACCGTCTCAGGGGAGAAGAAGCCAAGTCGCCAAGAATGTCCGAGGAACCGAAAATAACTACATTCATAACAGCCGAACGGTAGAAAAGGGTTCGGGTAGCAGATTAACTGTCGGCTCTTCTAATCTCTCCTCATCCTTTTTTTTTTTTTTGGAGCTAAGCTCGAAAGATGGTACATTATCATCCCTTTTTGGTCTGCCCTCACCGGAGACTGTGAGCGGTGTTGTTGGCCTGTTGGTTTAGTTGTCTTGCCAGGTTGGGGGTGATTGTGCACGCACCACTTCGGTCTCTTTCTCCTATCCCTGTCAGGTGAGCCAGGAAAACATCCATCCGGTGAAATACTCGTCGCGGTCAACGGTAAACCAGGTCAAGCAGGTCAACAGCAGCAGGCAGCAGGACGGATTACATGTCCGACGGAGATCTTGAATCCCAGAGGAAGCTGAGATGAACAACCAGAGCAAAGTAGAGAAAGAGTGTTACCAAATTTCCATCACTGACAACTCAGGACCTCACTTCTGTACGTACTCCTATCATGGCAGCATGGCCCAATCAGTTCCTATTTCAATCTGCAAGTGAGCACATGCCTATATTCCTGCTGCAGGTCAGTTGGCTTGTCAACGTGGGACAAAATGAAACCTAAGACCAGGTGCAAGTATCATCACCACCTACCATCAGCCATCCATCAACCATCACAACGGGCGGCATGACGGCGGTTCGGCGGCTGGCGGTAGCAACGGTTGTTATTAGGGATCTTGGTCTTCTGCCCACGATAGAGACTGCTGTGGCACACAGACCACAAAGCACCATGCCAGTGTGTGTGCCAATCAGACGCCACGAATGGATAGCCACTGGACCTACCACGCCCAAGTACCTGTGTGTGGACCGGCCTCAGAGTTCAAATGATCTCCCCAGTCCCCCCGCAGTCTCGCAGTCTCGCGCCAGCGGTCGTCAGTGAGAGGAGCAAGATGAACCAACTAATTATCGAAAGCTGATTATCTTCATCTCCCTGGCGTCGTACAGTACAGGCCCTGTTAACAGCCCACCAGGCCCGCGCCCTCACATGAACGATGGATGAACCAGTCCAATCTCTCGTGAGCAGCGTCCCCTTCCACTTACTTCCTTTCGGCTGCCGGCGTCGTTGTCGTTTCGTGCCTGCCAAGACGCGCGGCCGCGACAGTGTCTGATTTCCACTTCTGCTTTCGTTGAGAACAACCAGATGCAGGGAAGTGCCCTGCCGGTTCCCTACGGCGTCGTAGATGAGGACTGACAGTCTGACAGGGAGTTCCTGGCCCTGTTGCCTCGGTCCTTTTTTTCGTCGCAAGATTTCCCTGTGCCCAATTGCCCATCCTCAGCTGTGCGCATCAGACCGTCCGTGGACGGTGAAGGCTGCCATAGCCCAGACGGAGACGGCGGTGGACTGATTCGGAGAGGCGACCGCGCTGCGGAGGGAAGCGAGATCCAATCCTGGGCCGCTGCCGAAAGATCCGGTAGGGTAGGTTCCGGACCGTTCGCAAGCCATGGTGGTCCACTGTGGGCGGGGTGGGCCTGGTCCCGTCCCCTGGAAGACACCGCCGAGCGGCCCGGAGAGCATCACCCATCCCATCCGATCCCGTCGACGGTCGAGGTCCGAGGAGCACAAAAATAACTCTCCGACCGGACCTTGAAACCGAAATCACATTGGTTTGCCGACAACCGTTGAAAATAATCTCGAGCATTAGCTGGACAAAACAACCCATTTCTTGCTCGATGTTTGGAGTTTGCGACACTTCTCGCTCGCGGCACAGCAGCCACCGAACCCTGACGGGACCGCCAAGCAAGAAGGCAAAGCACACCACACCCAAGACTCTCCGAGATCGTTACTATCACCAAGTGAAATATGGTCGTTACACCACATCTACTCAGCTCGAAAAGTGAGGAGGAGGAGGCAAAGAGCGAGGAAGCAATTTATAAATGAAGGACAAGAACAACTCCTACCTAGTTTTGGGTGATGGCGGTTTCATCTAGACACAGTACACACGGAATGATGCCGACTGACTCTCCGAACCTCCTCCTTCTCACCTTCTCCCTTCGTCTTTCTTTTTAGTCTCCATCTTTTATCGGCAGCGGCACCGAATCTGTTCGGGCAATTCCGCCTTTCCCATTATCCCATACAATAGTCTCTCTTGCGCCATCGATACCATGACGATTCGATTTTGCAAACGAGCCAAATCGTGTGAGAATCGAAAAAAAAAAAAAAAGAGACGCGGAGAACCATGTCCCCAAGAGGAAGGTCAATCATCACCAAAGTGGGGCACGTCGGTCAACACTGCGGTTCGTTGGCATGTCATTCCATCCGTCGCGTCGGCACGTATTGCATGGAAAGACATGTTGTACAGAATATTGCCAGGGACATGAAGATGTTCCTTCCTCTGTGAGTTACCGTCAACAGCGAGCAAATACCAGGGCAACAAGAAAGACTTCAATCCCCAAAACTGCCCGCGACGAGATGGCTACCTGTTCACATGTCAGATTCGACATTTCATGTTCTTCCAGTTGAAAATGGCATCTTCAATAGAGTAGTTCCCCGCTGAAATGGTAAGCTGCGATGGGGAATTGAATTGACAACTTGAAGACATTTTGACAGTTGACATATAAGGATTGTTCCCAACTTCCCGTCTGGTTAAGCTTTGCCAAGCAGATGCCGAGGCACACCACTCAGTGGCAGTTAATGTGATGGAGGCGCCTCCTGTCATCACCACCAGAAATGCCCAACGGCGTACAAACCGTTTCACCTATCTTGTTCGCCATCAGATGATGCCTCACAAAGTTTGTCAACAAGGCAACAAGATCAGATTGCCAACCGGCAACAACAGCATATCCCATCATTCCCATGCCCCGGCTACCAACCTTCGTCTTCTGGCACTGCTGACCGCGGATGACCGCAAAAAATACACCTGCCTTCGGCCATCCCAACGGTAGCATTGTTAGTTCTGTTGCATAAACTGTAACTTTTGGCACTCTGCATAAGGGAAGAGTCCGATCTCCTATGGCGCGTGGCGGCGTGGGCATACGGTGAGTCGGTGACAGGAACGGTGCGTGTCTGATACCTACCTTCCACTTAGTGCGATTGGCCAATGGCACCCTAGCTCTTTCCCGGCCCGTGGTGAGTGGTCTTGACTCTTGAAATGTTGCCGACGCGCTGTTCGACCTTCCTCTTTCCATCAACAGATCCGCGTCGACTAGCATCGGCAAGCATCCAACAATCCGCAATTCCTGACAAAACTCCGTAGGCAACTGCCCTTTCGGCGATGATCCCATGGATCTTTTGGTGGGAAAGACCTGAGGGACGGCCTATCTACCTGCCCTTATTCGCCAACTCGGCCGCTCCCAAAGTAACCACATCCAGTCAATGGCGGCGACTGGCGGATCGTCGCCACTCTGCTTGGTCCCTGACGTTACCTTGCCAGCATGTGCCCTCCATCTACCGCCCGGAAACACGAACATGGACAGTCCAATACGCCTCACTTTGGTTAAGAAAGGCCGTCGCAAAACTATCATAGGGATCACAAAACATAAGAAATGCATTGTCCAGCTTGAAAATGCCTAGAGGCTGGGTTTATGTAATGTACTAACCGTAACATGTCCGGTTTTTACGAACATTAAGGTAGGCTACGAATTCCTTCCGAATCGGTTGTTAAATGGCCCAATAAGTGCAGGGAGCACGTTAACCCAAACAGGGAGGAGCTTAACAACGCGTTCCCTTATCACAGTCCTCAGACTGTCTCTACCGCCTTTTCTGTACGGCGTACGACCAGTGGCCCGTTCTATTACCTGCCACTCCAAAAATATCTGTGCAAGTGGTCGTGGCCTTCAATAAGTGGCAGTTGCGTGGATACACAGATCGTCGCCACTACCACATACCCACGGGGTCACATAGGTAATGGATGTGCCTCCAAAGTATATATAACATTCCCACCCTCCCCCTCTCTCTCTTTTCCACCCTCCTTCCAGTCGCACCTCAGTCCAACTAGACTAGGCCCCCCGTCGACCATCACCCATCATGCTTTGGTCCGTCCTCCTCCTCGCCGCGGGCGCCTCTGCCCATGTCAAGAGCAGCCTCCCTTCCGTGCCCTCGGGCTGGAAGAAGGTTCGCGCCGCCTCGGCCGACGAGAGTGTCTCGCTCAAGATCGCCCTCCCCGCCCACCAGTCCGATGCTCTCGAGGCCGCCATCCTCCGCGTGTCCACCCCCAACCATCCTCAGTACGGCATGCACCTGAGCAGCGAGGAGGTCCGCTCCTTGGTCGCCCCCTCGGACGAGACCACGGATGCCGTCACCGAGTGGCTCAACCGCAACGGCATCAAGGGCAAGGTCGACAACGACTGGGTCTCCTTCACCACCTCGGTCGCCAAGGCCAACAACCTGCTCAACACCACCTTCGCCTGGTACCAGCAGGACGGCGACAAGACGGGCCCCAAGCTCCGCACCCTCCAGTACAGCGTCCCCGACGAGCTTGACGTGCACGTCGACATGATCCAGCCCACCACCCGCTTCGGCAAGCTCGCCGCCAAGGCCTCCACCATCTTCGAGATCTACGAGGAGCCCGATACCCAGGGCATCGCCAACGTCAAGGCTGCCGCTGATGGAGAGCACCCGACTTGCACCGGCTGCATCTACCCCGACGAGATCCGCTCCCTGTACAATATCAAGTACAAGCCCTCCGCCTCGGAGAAGAACACTGTCGCTTTCGCCTCGTACCTCGAGCAGTACTCCAACTATGAGGATTTCACCTCGTTCGCCAAGGCCTTCGTCCCCGAGGCCGCTGAGCGCAACTACACCGTCAAGCTCGTCAAGGGTGGTCTCCATGACCAGTCTCCCGAGAACATCGGAGGTAAGCTTTTTTTCTGCCTCCCCCTTCTTCCTTCCCCCTGTACCTTGCAGCAGCGTACTAACAAATTCCCAACAGTCGAGGCCAACCTCGACCTCCAATACATTCTCGCGGTCTCCAACCCCATCCCCATCCGCGAGTACTCCGTCGGCGGCCGCGGCCCGCTCGTCCCCACCGCCAACCAGCCCGGCCCCGAAATCTCCAACGAGCCTTACCTCGAATTCTTCAACTACCTCCTTTCGCTCAAGAACTCCGAGCTCCCCGCCACCCTCTCCACCTCCTACGGCGAAGAAGAACAATCCGTGCCCCGCGAGTACGCCGAGAAGGTGTGCTCCATGATCGGCCAGCTCGGCGCGCGCGGCGTGTCCGTGATTTTCTCCTCCGGTGACTCCGGCCCCGGCAACGCTTGCATCCGCAACGACGGCACCAACTCTACCTACTTCGAGCCCACCTTCCCCGGCGCCTGCCCGTGGGTGACTTCCGTCGGCGGTACTTACCAGACTGTCCCCGAAAAGGCCGTCTATTTCTCTTCGGGAGGATTCTCCATGTATCACAAGCGTCCCCTCTACCAGCAACGCGCCGTGGGCAAGTACCTCAACAAGATCGGCAAGACGTACGCTCAGTTCTTCGACCACAACGGCCGTGGCTTCCCCGACGTGAGCGCCCAAGCGTACAGGTACGCTGTGTACATTGGCGGGCGTCTGGCTGGCGTTTCTGGTACTTCTGCTTCGGCACCGGCCTTCGCTGGTATTGTCGCTTTGCTCAACGCTGCGCGCAAGAGCCATGGCTTGCCGAGCTTGGGATTCATTAACCCCTTGCTGTATGCTGCTCCTTCGGCTTTCACTGATATCGTAGATGGTGCTGGTACCGGATGCCAGGGACGTCCGGAGTTTGCGGCTGATCAGGGTGGTAGTGCCAAGTGGAATGCTACCGAGGGGTGGGATCCTGTTACTGGACTTGGTACCCCCAAGTTTGAGAGGTTGTTGGCGCTTGCGGCGCCTGGTGTGAAGAATGCTTGAATTGTCGAGAGACGTTTAAGAGCGGGGTTGGAAGAGGATAGGGAGGGAAAGGGGGATGTAACGATCGATGACGATATGATGAGCAATGGGGTTAATGCGGGTGGTAGTACGTGTACCTAGCATATTTTTGTTCATTGTTAGTGAACGGTAATACCTAATGACCTTGAATCCCTATGTTGATGCTCCTCTGTTACCGATGGTGTAAATAGTAATGAAATCGACATGCAAAGGAATCTTCGGCCTCTCTTTGACCAGGAGTCCGTGCCTGAGGTGCTGTCCGTGAACTCTTTGTCCTGATGTCCCCAAGAGGAAGTAGCCAAAAACCGTGTTAGTTGATTGGTCAGTTTTCCCAAGTAGTGGAGCCTCCTTTGGAGAGATTCGAGACTAGGACTTCCACCTTGAATTTCGACATCCTGGTCGATCTCTAGGTACCCGATCCAAAGTGGTGATGACTTTCATTGTTGAAGGCAGTATCAACTTCGAAATAAGCATACCTCACTCACCCACTCACTCACTCACTCACTCAAGTAGGTATCACCGCATGAGACAATATCCTAAATCCACCCGGGTATTTGATTGCGAGCGAAGAGGAGAAATCATCATGGATGGCATTTTGGATTGTCGTCGTGTCTCAGTGTCAAGTTGGTAAGGACTGTTGGTGTCTTGTGTCTTGTAAGGAGGAGATGGATCAGGATCATGATGTCTTGGGGTACATCTCCTCTACGGACGCAACTTGAACAGACAGGGTTTGGGGAGCGCGGGAAGGGGGGATTATGGTTTTGTCTCATGGACAATGCCAGGGTATGAGTAAAAGCAGCCTGGAATCAATGTTGGTAGGTAGGTCTCCGGGTGGGTGAAAGGGGAATGGAGTGAGTTGTTCTCCTGTGGTTGGTTATAACGGAAGCAAGCAAGTGAACAGATGTGCATGTGGATGTCATGTCAAGTCCAGAGTGTGGTGAAAAGTACATACATGCTGGCTGTAAAGCAGAGAGACCAAGCCAGGGACTACAGACCGAGCGAGGGCTTTAGCAATTTGCATAGCATCGCTTCCGAGTCTAATTGAAGCGATGTTGCTGCTGACCAACACGACATCTAACCCGATGTACGCACTTCTTTTGCCGGCATAAAATCCTGAATACATTTCTGGTATCTGAGGTTGTCGTTTGACAATTTTCTGTGGATGTTCAACTTTGGTATCAGTTCATCTAACTGGTGCATACTGCGGCTGCTGGTTCCAATTTCAATGCGCATACGTGTTGCGGTGAGAAAGTGCAATCGACAACTTCCTTGAAATATACTCGTGAGGCATGGACTTGAAGACCGCCGGTGAATGCATTTTATCTCTAGTCTTGACATATGGACCATCTTCGCGATGTTGTCACCGGGAGGAGGTTGCTAGAGTTAAAGATGACTCGGATCGAGTAATCCCGGTGCAAAAAGAGAATCGTTGGGGGGGGTATACGGTCGTGATCGATTGAAGACAGGCATTTGTTTATGACCCGAGAGTGTTCATGATACTGGCTTGCCTGTTTGTTCCTCAAAATTTCCAAGCGTGCTGACTGTGATGCATGCTATAAGTATGACTGCTTATGCAGTCTCCCGCAAGATGCAAGATGGCAAGGTGTATAAGCAACGGGTTGGGATGCATTGCCTCGCATCTGGCTTTGTGCGTACGCTGTTGTCAACATATGCACTGTTGCTTCATGCCGTCCCTGTTGCAGCCCCGGGTGTCTGCTCCCACTTGGTCAGGGACCTCCAAGTTCAGAAAAATGGAAGACAACATGGCATTTTCTCCTTCCAGGTGGAAGAAGTTGAAGCATGCTCCTCGAACACTCTTACGAGGTGTGAGTTGTGTAACAGGGCGCAGGGCAGGCATGAACCGCTGCAACCTAACTCATGTTTCCTACATCACCTCGCCTTACCTTCAAGTTGCCATCCTGCCCTGCGTTGTCGTACTCCTCCACAGAGGGCGAGATTTTCCAAGGTACATATATCAAGGCTCAGCAAACAGCCAGTAAATGTCTTCAGTCCCGTCTCCCAAAGTAAAACGGGGTTGCTGTGCCTGGCGCGTGCTGTCCCCACAGGTTTCGGGAGGGAGGGAGGGAAACGGGGGAAAGTCCGTCTTGGCTGTAACGAGAAAAGGCGTTTGTTAGCAAATGGAAGCATTCCAGACGACCGATAATCCCGAAACCGTTTACCTTTGACAGCGTGATTCGTATGTTTCGTGTCTGAGGTTGAGTACCAATGGAAGGCAGGTAGGAGGGGCTGCTGATAAGATATCGGTCGATAAGGTTCCGAGCCTGTGGGATGGTGGCATGGTCCCGTCATCCTCTTCCGTAGCATCCGACTGCACGCAGTCAAATGTCGTATGGTGGGATATCTGTGCCTCAGAACACTGCAGCGGCATGGCCGTGACCCATCACGTCGCAACGCATCTCGGGAGCATTTAGGGCAGTCGGGGCTGTGGTCCTCAGCCAAGTCCCGAGAGGTAGCGGGCGGGATGATGTGATGATACAAGGCAATAGCCGAGAAGGCATCACAGGAGCATGGGATGATGGGGGTTGATGGGTTGTTTGTCGATTTGATGGCGCGAAAAGCGAGGGTTGATGGTAGCAGTTCAGTTCGCAAGGTGCCAGTCGAAAGTGGAAGATCTGAATTGGGACAATGGAACCTAAGATCTGGTGCAATCAATCAATCAACCCGACGGATGGAAGGTGGAAGGTCGCATTACAGTTGACGGCCCAACGACTCCTCCTTCGGGTCTCGCTGCTTTGTTGCCCGCACCTGCCCGACAGTTGCGAGTCTCTACCCTGAGAACCAAGAGCCTGATGGAGCGGGTCCCCTGGTGGTGCCCGCCGCCCTTGCCTGTTGCGCCCTACCGTGTTTGGTTTGGTGTGGTTGTTTGCCGCTTCAGTCTGGCCTGCCGCTTCTTGTGCCGTGCCTGCCCTGATTGTCATGACAAGATCGACATGTTTTTTTTCTTGTCAATGCCGCCTTTCGGTTCGTTGCGACGTTGTCTTGGGGTTGGGGTTGGGGGTGGGAGGTTCTAAATTTTCATCCTACCCAAAATTGCCCGTTCTTCCGTGCGTCTTTTTTCAGTGCTGTCTTTGATCTGACTTTTAATTTAAAGGCCACATACAAACACGATAACTGAAGGCTGATGAATTTTCGATAAGAGCTTTCATAAAAAAAAAGACCCTGAAGTCCCGGGAAAGGGACTCAAGCCACATCATCATCAGCTGTGAAAAAGAATTCGGTCTAATGACAGAAATGATCCCTGTCGTCCCCGTTGCCCCGGTCCATCAAACACACCCACCGAAAAGCGCTAGCGTCCGCCCCAAATCCCTGTTTTGGCTAGGTACCGCAGTACGGAGTACCTACTTCGGCTGCTTTCCTTTTTCTGTTCAGAAATTTTCGTCTTCTTTTGTTCGCTCTCGACCTCTCCGGATTTCGCGAAGTTCGCTGTACGCCTTTCTCTCTGGTCATCTGCTTCTCAAAATCCGCATGTATGACTACCTTACTGTACCCAATAACAAGTGGCTTTCATCCCCTTGTACAGATAAAGCTCAGACCACATGCTGTTTGTTGTCTCCTTGTCACCACCGGAGTCCAGTCTCTTGGTTCCCAAGTCTTTACAGTATATAAAGACGGCTGGGGGACTGGCGCCCATTGAGCCAACTGTGCCTTTCTTGTCTCCAACGAACCGAAGCGAAAGGCGGAAGACGAACAAGAAGCAAGAAGAAGCTGCTATGGTTGGACCGTTGTTGTTGAAAACACGAGTGGCATAAAGAACGGAATGCAGGTTCGTCGGGCGGTCACGCAGCTTGCCCCAACCAACCAACCTTTCCCCAGAATAACTTAGCCTGGACAGTGGGGACCAGGCCGTGAGCTTCGTTCAGGGGTGACCGTTCCAGTCGTGCAGGTTCCATGGTGAGCTTGTGAAGCCGGGGTGGGTGACTGGGGCACGACGCACCACACAAGGTACATGGCGCACCGCGCACGACCTGACCTGACGCACCCGCTTTCCATCTCTCACAGGGTCAAGCACAGCACACAGCGACACCTGCACACAGCAACAGACACCGCAGGCACCACCCACCAAATTTTATTGCTTTTCCCCCAACCAAGACCAATGGAAGCTGAAGAGGACATTCATCATTTGAACCTGGCCTGCCACACCTTCCTTGTCACAAACCAACAACTCCCGTTCTTCTTTCCTTTGCCCTTGTGCTTCTTTTCCTCGTTTGGCACACAACATTGCCACATTTTGACAAACTCCCGTCTCTTTCAAGTGACAGTTGTTGGTTGCCGCCAAGTCGCCTCAGTTGACAGAGTCGGGGTCCCATCAAACCGCGTGTTCAAAGTTGCATCCCCGTCACTCGTCTGGGCGCGCCGTCACAAGTCGAATCCAGAACCCAGCCAGGTCAGCAACCTTGCCAGCTTCATCCACCTTGCAGTCCGTCCAGCTAAGGCGTCTCGATAAAAGGAAAGAGATTCGAATCCCGAGTCTTCGTCGTCCTCCAGTCGAGTTGTGGTTGAGGCTGCTCAGGTTGTCAGCTTGGCTCTGTGCTCTCTTCACCTTATCGGTGTCCAGCCGCTGTGCAGTGCAGCCCTAGTCAAGGATCGTGAGGTGGTCTAGGCGCAGGGGCTTGGGAGGAAAAAAAAAAGTCGTCATTGTTTTTTTATTTCCACTTCTCGACTTTTTTTAAAACTGGAGATCCGCGGGTACCTGTAACCGAGCGTCCGTCCGTCCTCTCCGCCCATTTTTTCCCAGCAGCTACAGGCATTCCACTTTTTTTCCAACACGATGGATCCAAGACACCAGCAGCAGCAACAGCCGCCGCCACAGCTCCCGTTTTCACGGAACGGGAACGCTGTTCCAGGTTCTGCCCAAAACACGACCACCACCGCTTTTGGTCGCCCACCATTCCCGCCCGCGTCATCGCAGCCACCACAGCAGCCGCCACTTCAACCACATGCGCAACATCCTCATCCTACCCATCATCACCAGCAGCAACATCAGCAGCAGCATCAACCAACATCGCATCGCTCCCCGCCGCAACCAGCGCATCAGCAACCACCCCCGCCGCAGTCGCAGCATTATTCGCCCTCTGCGCACCCGTCGCGCTCGACTTTTCATGCGGATCCGCACACGCGCAAACACTCCGATCCGATCCAGTACTACGCTGGTCCGCCCCGGAATTTGCGACACGAATCCGGCCCGATGATGCCCCCGGCGCATTCACGACACCCGAGCGCTTCTTCGATTACATCAGGGCCCGGCCCCGTTAATCGCGCGATGCCGCCGCCCACATCTCCTCCTCAGCAGGGGCCGCCTCCTCAGGGCCCCCCGCCGCCGTCGCACCAGCAGCAGCTTCAACAACCTCCGCCGCAAGCGCATCCGCAACAACACCCCCAGCAACACATGCAACAACACCCGGGTCCTCATCAACAGCAGCAGCAGCAGCAGCAGCAGCCGCCACACCCTTCTCAACAAGGCCCGCCGCCGAATGCGCACCAGATGGGTGCATCCTATGGTATCCCGCCTCCTCGAGCTCCTCCGGTCGCCATCGGGCCGCCGAACGCGTTTCCCAGGGACCGCCAGCTCCCTGCGTTAGAGTCTCTGCCAAGGACCGGTTCCGGAAGCAGCATGTCCATCTCCTCCATGCTTGGTGGCCCTCCTCCAGCTCGCGATCCTGGTGTTCCTGCCGGTCCATACCCGCCTGGACCTCCCTCCGGTGTGTCAGGTCCGCCCTATAAGCAAGCCATGCATGCATCCCCCCGAATGCACACGATGGGCGGTCCAGGCCCCGACTTTGGCTTCCGCCGACCACAGACACCCGACCGTCATAGACTGTTCGATGGCCGCGATCCTCGAGACCCGCGTGACTCACGAGATCCGCGTGATCCTAGAGACCCCCGAGATCTTAGGGGAGATCCCAGGGACCCTAGGACGGGCATCGCTGCGTCGCCCTCGGGTGGCTACACCCCGGAGGTGCAGCGTTATGGTACACCGCAGGTCTATAGCAATAGGGGACCGCCGCTAACTGCTGCAGAACAAGCAAGGGAGCAGGCACGTATGGCTGGGACCGGGGTTCCGCCGCGGCCCAACAGTCAGCCTAAATCGTTTCCGAACGCTCCTCCGCCACGTCCCATGGAAATGGGCAGACCACCGCCAAACGACATGTATGGGCATAGGGAGGACAGGAGAGCGGTCGAAGAATACAACCCTGAGCGTCCCATTCGAGTGCCTAACTACGAGGAACAACGGTTTATGACTGAAAGAGAACGACAAGAGAGGGAGCGCCAGGAAAGGGAATTCCAGGAGATGCGTGAGAGGGAGCGCCGCGAGAGGACCATGTCGGGAAGTGACGCTGGACGGCCACACCCGATGCAACAAGCCGAATATGCTCGCCAGATGGAGCACCAGAGAGCTCCACCTCAGTTTGGTCGACCTCCTGATCCACGAGAGCAAGGTCATTGGCATAGGCCGAGCTTTGAACAGCCACGAGGCCCTTACGATCAGCCCGGACACATGGCCAGGCATCCGCACGAGCATCCGGCGACCACTGCGCCTCCGTACAATGGGCATCCCTCGTATGCTCCGGGTCCGCCGCCGGATCGGTATCCTCCGTCGTCGCTCCCGCCCCATCAACAACACGCCATGGCAGCTCATGGCCCGGGCCCTATGCAGTTTGAGTCTCCGGAACAACGACAAAGGATGAATATGATGCATATGGAGCAACGGCAACAACAGCAGCAGCAGCAGCAGCAGCAGCAGCAACACCAGCATCCGTATTACATGCAACACCAGCAGCTCCCTCCTCGTACCAGAGAAGACCAGCCTGTCCCCCCTCCGTCAGTCGCCTACAGTGGTGTGGGTACGGGCTCGTTGTACGGTTCCCCGAGGACTCGTCATATGGAAGAACTGGCTCCCCCTGGACATCAGCGGAATTTGTTGGGCATTCAGGAAATAAATCGTAAGGGTCGCATTTCGCCTTTGCCCCAGGCTGTCCAGGGTGCCCAACCCCAGCTGGCCGGCCCAACAGGCGAACCTGGTATCAAGAGCGAATTCGGACGCATGTTTTCCGGAATTGGTACCGGCGTTGGCGCCATGAGCCCAATTCCCACGGGATTGGGATTGCAGCAGCTTCCCTTTACTGGATCCATCTTGATGCGTCGTGAGGATTCCGACGGAGTCCCACAGCCTCAAGAAGTTGCTGAGCCCGGACCCAAAGGCCCGGGCCGTGGTAAACGCAGAAAGCTCAAGGACGACGAGTCCAGAATGGATGAGGATAGCACAGGGAGGTTGACTCCCGTGGGGGGTCGCGGCAAAAAAGCCAAGACCCATCATACCCACCACCATCATCAGTACGTTGATGTTATATCATTCTTGTCCCAGGGAGCTACTAACAAACCCAGCCATCACCACCACCATCACCGGCATGATCTCCAGCAAGGTCCTGGGCCTGCGCT
Source organism: Pseudoneurospora amorphoporcata (assembly GCA_033297205.1). Taxonomy (NCBI): domain Eukaryota; kingdom Fungi; phylum Ascomycota; class Sordariomycetes; order Sordariales; family Sordariaceae; genus Pseudoneurospora; species Pseudoneurospora amorphoporcata. The sequence goes on along the minus strand of MU859113.1, from coordinate 48,234 downwards.
GATGGGGAATACTCCGTTCAAGAACGTGACTGGGGCGCCATCCGTGCCTCCCCCCAACGCGATGCTTTCCAAGGATTTGCCGACAACTCACCATCATCACCATGTCGTTCCTCGATCGATGCCGCATCCTAGCAATGGTCCAGTCAAAGCGGCTCTGTTACAACCCCCGAGTCCCCCACCGGTCCAACTTCCCAAGCCCAAGCACGAGGTTAGATCAAAAGAGGTGCTGAAAAGCGTGGCCCATCTTCCGCGGTCACACTTGGGTGAGGTTGTGTACGATCCCAAGCTGTCGCCAGCCCGGAGACAGGATTCACGCACCAAACGGCCACCTCGCCAGCCTTTCAAGTCGACCCCCCGGCCTCTGCCATGGGATTTGATCCAGGGCAAGGAAAATTGCACCTTGACGGTGAAGATCAGCAAGGCCCATCTCACCCCTGAAGCTCGGGAGGAGATCACTTCCAGGAGAGCTCTCTGGGGTACCGACATCTACACTGATGACTCGGATGTGATTGCTGCGTGCATCCATGCCGGTTGGTTCAGAGGCGAGTGGCCGGAGGAGGTGGATACAGCCTTTTTGGGCTTGGACGAGGCAGTTAGTACCGCCTCCGACATCCTGACGAGCATGCGTAATGGTCCTCAGGCGACCAAGGACGAGGCTGGCTCGGAGGTGTACTCTCAACCCCCTCCGAGCGGCCCCATGGCTGTGCCAGCCAACCGCGATCTTCACGTGACCCTTCTCGTACTCCCCAAGCTCGAAAAGTACGCCTCTACCACGCGCTTCGGTATCAAGAGCCGCGAATGGGGCAGCGTCCTTGAAGAAGGCGACGGGATTTACTCACGCTCGTCGCATGACGGCCTCAGCTTCGCCATCATGGACATTCGCTGGCTCGTCAATGGCGCTCAGCCCGTGAACCGACTGAGGGGCAAGGCCAGACGCGATAGAATCAACAAGGCTCTTAGGGAGATTGCACAAAGCCCGCCACTGTCGAGTTTCAAGAAGTTGGGACAGATTAGACTGAGCGGGACGCCGCAGGAGCAGCGTGAGAAGGAGACTGATGAGGGCCAGCAGAGTAGCAAGTGGTGGCCGTCGGCCGGGACTGGCAGGAAGGCTGCGGCTGATGAGGATAAGGAGAATCATGAGCTGGGTGAGAGTGTCGAGGGGCTCAAGGAGAAGGAGAAGGAGAAGGAGGGAGAGAAGGAACCAGAGAAGGAACCTGGGGAGCAGAGAGAGGAGGACCAGGATGGGGATGTGACGATGGAGTTGGAGCCGGAGGCTCAACCGGCACAGGAAAAGGAGAAGAGTCAAGGAAAGGAGGACGAGAAGACTGAGTGTGAAAAGCAGGATGTCGAGATGACCGATAAGCCTGTCGAGACCAAGGAAACAAACAAGGCGGTCGAGGAAGATAAGGAGGTGGAAAAAACTGGCGAGCCGGAACTCGAGAAGGAGAAGGAGTCGGAGAAGGAATTGGAGAAGGAAGCCGAGCTCGAGAAAGTCAACAACTCTCAACCCGAAGTCAAGGAGGCCCAGCCAGAGCCTGAGCCAGTCAAGGAAGCCGGGCCCGAGCCCGAGTCCGAGTCTCCAGCTGTATCCAAACTTGATGCCCCAGCTAAACCTCGTGCAAAAACCGAACAAACTCCTGCACCGGAACCGGAGACGGAAACGGCGGACGATAACGACGATACCATAGTTGAGGAACCGGAGGAGACAGCGGAGGAGGAAAGAGTGGAAAACCCGTTAGAAGAAGTCGTAGAGGCTTCTCAATCTGTCCCTGAACCCGAGGCCGTAAAGGCTGTAATTACGGAGACCATCACCGAGGTCAGGGAAGCTGCGGTACCGTGTACGGTTGCTACGGAAGAGCCGGCCAAGGCTGCCTCTTCCGCCGCGCGTGTCGCTCCTGCTGCAGATGCCGAGCAGGCTGCTGCTGAGCACGACGCAGCTGACGCCGCCGCTGCGGCCATCATCACCACGATTACTAGTACGACTACTACTACTACTAGCGCCACCGCTGCTCCCGCTGCTGCCCCTACTCGTTCGACTGAGTAGCCCAAGGAGGCCTAGAATGAGGACAAAGAAGAGGGCGAGGTTTAAGCAGACAGTTGGAAAAACAAGGGAAATGTGGAATGCTAGCAAATTTTGGGACACTGGGAGGTGGGAGGAGGAGCGGATCGCAGGTTGCGGAAAAAAAACATGTATTACCACCTGTGTACACGTCTGCAGGCATTCAAAAGGTTAGCGCGGTACTGCCATCCTACAATATTCAGGGGATTGGATGTGAGAAAAGCAGCCATGTTTTGTAAGAAGGATAAGGTTATCGCCACTTTGCCATTTCACCACGCTAACCTTTCAAGTGGCGGCAGAGGTGTAAGGGAAAGAGAGAAAAAGGGGGAAGCGTTGCATTGCATTGCCTGTTTTGTTGTTGTATTGCCGGGCATGTTTTGATACCAGGCTGTTTTGTTGTTGGTTTAGTTGAGATAAGCGAAGAAGAGAGCGTTTTGGAAGTCATTTTGATGGTGTTTGGTTATTGCTGCTCGCTTTTGCTGTGTTTTGGTGTGAGTGGAAGCGGTATGCATGTTGGTGCTTCTGTATTGTTGGGCTCGTCGTTGATGTATGAACTATTGGCGATAGCAGGCTGGCAGGGTATAGACGTTGTTATTGGACCTAGCCTAGAGAGAACGGATGATAACAGACAAAGGACTCGGTCGAAAACGACTCATCATTGACATTTATCTCTAACAGACAGACAGAGTTCATCCATTCTGTTGATTGACACTTACCCACCCGTATCGTACAGCCAGCCATCCCTGACAAGATCAACTCCGAGAGTCCTTGCGAACCAAAAGACAGTAAGTAGTAGGAGTGTCTCGAACAGTCAGTCTATCAACCAACCATGGATGCAAGTCCTCAGACTTCCCACCACCGGAACATGCCTTTCCCACAAGCTCTTCCCGAGTCCATAGCGCCTCATCCTCCTCATTCAATCACTCCCAGATCCGTCTCCCCTAGCGTCCGAGACATGGATCTTAGAAATCCGTAACCCTCCCATTAAAACTCCAATCCCCACTCGCTCCCCACCGCAAAGGCTCGTTCTTGGGCCCGCCCACCTCTCCAGTCTTGGGGTTAACGTCCCCTTCGAACTCGGGCGGCGCGCCCTTGCGGATTCCGCCGCTGAAGGTTTGTGCTGCGTCTTCGATCACGGGCGCTTGGGTCTGGGCTGCCACTGTGCTCTCCCCGGCCGGTTCGGTTACGTGCTTTGGGTTGTTTTCGGGAGAGGCGGGGGTGGCTGGGTTCTGCTGGGAAAGGTTGGGAATGGTGGTGTGTGTGTAAAGCGCGGCTTCGGCGGCGGCTTGGAGACGCTCGAATTCGGCTTGTTGGGCGGCGGGCAGGCGGGGAGGGGCGGGGCCGCGTTGGAGGAAGGAGGACGAGTAGTAGCGGGTGGTTGTCGCGGGGAGTCCTTTGGGGAGGCCCGAGATGGGGCGGGTGAGGGTGAGGAGGCGGCGGGACATTTTTGTTGCTTTTGTCGTTGGGGACTGATGGGTAGGTTGGTTTGGTGGTGTTGAGGTGGAGGATTAAATGCGCATGCGGCGGCGGTACCGGCGATGGGTGTAGAAGTTTGTGTATTAATATTCGTCGAAAGGCTTTCAGTAGTGAGTGCGCCTTATGGCTCTGAGGTTGCCGTGCGCAGAGTTTGTGACGGATGAGCTTACGGTTGAAGGCGGTAAAGAGGCAAAAATCGCGATTTGAAATTCAATCGCGCGCCTTCTGTTCCGAGGCCCGATGAATGACGTGCAAGTCAAACTTCCATTTGCGACGGAAGTGGGGCCGACACTGTGGAGATAAGTGGAGTTCTCTTAGTGTGGATGGGCACAGTGTTTTTACAGGGTCTTACAGTGTGCGGTTCTTCAAGGTGCTCAGAGAGGGGATTTGAAAGTTTGACATTTCAATTCTGTTCTCTGACACTGAACTCGGTCATGTCTTCATTTACAGTCCGTCGTCAACCAGTCAGGTTCTGAACACACAACGACAAGTACCGCGCTTCAACCGGCAATTCTGGAAAATCCCCTCACCCATCATCAATCTAATGTCGTCCACACCCACCCCCTTCGCCGATTGGTGTCATGCCACCCACCATGCCTCGCATGCCTAAACCCCGAAAGCTAAAAGCCAAGTTCAACCGCGTGCGCCCAACTTTAGGAACTTGAGGCCCAAGACACCCGCTGATTGGCTTTATCCCATCTCAAACAATCTTCTCGGCAGGAAATCTGGATACAAGACTCATCACGCGGTCTCCCGTTGATGGCTGCCTTGATCCGCTCTAGACTACATGGTTTGCTGATGGTTTGCTGATGGAGTACGGGGGCCTCGTGGTATTTGACTTGATGCTGTCCCCCGCACCGCCAGCTTGTCTTGCATGATTGCCGGTAGAGTCACGATGGTCGGGGATATCCACACCCTTTTTTTTTTGGTTGGAGAGTATGAGCTTGGTATATAGGTGATGATGATGGGGGATGATGATGTTGGCCACCAAGGACACTTCCCCGACCCAGCAAGCACCAAAATATGGAGGACAGCTACGACTACGAGGACAATCAACGCCGACAACGGCTTGGATTCTGGTTACTACCCTTCAACAAAGCCGCCGCCGCCCTAGTGAGCTGCCATCCATGGAATCTCGAGCGATTTGCTTTTGACAAAGACACTTCCGCTCTCTGGATAGACTTCTCCAACCCCGACAAGCAAGAGTACACCGTTGGCTGCAGTGACTCAGTCGACATCTACCTCCCACAAGTCTGGAACTCGACAGGTTCATCCGGCATATCAGAACTTCACGCATCCTTCCGAGCCGTCACAGACACTGGTCCTATCCTCCTTTGCGACGAGTCCGAGTATTCCTCTACAGAGCCCTTCTCCCACGGTACCCGGTCGTATACCGTGAACTTCCGACCCAACGCCGAACGATCAGTCCTAGTGGCCCAAGGTACCAACTCCCTGGTGGCTTTTGGTCATGGCCGGTTCTACCAGTTCGAGCTTCGTTGGGAAAACGATGGCCTCGGTCAGTTTCGCATGAAACCACCAGTTCTCTACGCTTTGGGTCCGAGCCGTGTCAAGGCAAAGAGGTATGTGTTGGGTGACAAAGTAGGCGGCGGCACATTCGGAAATGTCTACCGCGCTTTGGATGTGACAACCGGGAGTATCATGGCCGTCAAGAAATTCCATCGTCTATCCGGCAAGCGACTCGACTTTGCCTCTCGGGAGATCACCAATCTGCTCAAACTCAACAGCGATGAAACAACACGATGTGTAAGTCCCTCCTTCCTCTCTTTATTCCCCTACACTCCCCACTAACATACACCTCCAGGACCACATCATCCAAATCTTCGATTACACCACTGGCTCCGACTGGACCGAAATCTTCCTCCCCCTCAAACAAGGCAACCTCAAAACCCTCGTCCAAAAGATCCTCCCTCCCTCTTCTTATTTCGAAATCTCCAACCTCGTCCTCAACCAAATGCTCCTCGCCCTGCACCACCTTGAACAACACCACATCATCCACCGCGACTTAAATCCCGAAAACATCCTCTTCGAACCCTCCCCTTCCACCGGTACTTATCACTTCACCCTAGCAGACTTTGGCCTGTCCACCAGCACCACTTCCACCACCACCACCACCAAGTCCGACCGTATATGGCCCTCCCGCCCCGAAATAGCAGGAACTATCCCCTTCATGGCTCCCGAGATATACACCAAACCGCCACAAAAACAGACGTGCAAAATAGACATCTGGTCCCTCTTCGCCACGGTCGTGTGGGTGCGCGATGCCAAGTTTCGGAAGGGGTGTGAGTTGTTGGGACCGCATTTGGTGCATGTGTGGTTGAATAGGATTGCTGGAAGGGAAGGGGAGGGGAAGGGGGGCAGAGGGTATAAGGGAATTAGAAGGATGGCGTGTTTTGATCCGGGGAGGAGGCCGTCGGCTGGGGAGATGTTGGAGATTTTGGAGATGGAGGCCGAGATGGAGGCCGAGATGGATGAGTGGGAGGGGTTGGAGGCTAGGTTTGCTGGGATGGGTCTGGAGTGGGATGCTAGAAGGGCGTTTGCAGCGGATGACTGGGATCGGTACGCGACACCTGAGACGCCTCACTACCGGTACGAGGAACCATATATGACTGGGGCGATAGGTGATTACCGATGGAATGGTGCGAGTGAGGCATGGTCTGACGAGGGTTATGTGTTTCCGATGGAGGCATTGCGGGGTCAGGAGGTGAGTGCTTCATATGACTGATGACAAAACGCCTTTGCTGACAAGTTTTAGGGATGGACGCAAGATTATGACGGTCACTTCGATCTGTCAAAGGCTCCAAGGGACGAAGGTGCTGCCGCCCTAGCGAGGTGGACGGCCTGGTACCATGCAACAGACAGGCAATTGTTGACAGAAGATGGGTGAGATATAAGGGATAAAACTTGGCGCCTGGCTTCACCACTTTCAGTTTTTGATACCCAGCAACAACTCGCTGCTTCCTTGGTTTGATACCCGTTCAAGCTTGTACCTTTATCCAAATGGTCATTTTATCTTACCCAACCCTACCCAAAACTCAAAGCCATAATAAACATTACAAGCCATTCCATCATTGCCCAGACAAAGTTGCACCCCTTACAACTTCAACTTGTTGGAGGGCGCGTTGAAGTTGGGGTATCCCTTCTCCTTCCACTCATAAAAGCTCATGCCGTTCGCCGACGAGGGCATACGGACCACCAAGGGAACAACGATATCCTCCTCCACGCCGAGGGTCTCGGCCTTGTGGACAATGGTCTCCTTGAGGATCTCGTAGCCGGCCTTCTTGTAGAGGCCGATGGACGAAGGGGAAGACTCGAAGTAAATGGGAAGCTGGCAGCGCTCGGAGAGGTCGAGACCGAACTTGGCGAGGGCAATGCCGCCCTTGCGGCCCTGGCACCTGGGGTCGACGCCGATGACGTGGGCATCTGTTGTTCGTCACATCTGTCAGTGGAAGAAGCTACAGCGGGCGGCAAAAAGAAAATACCAAGACTGACAGATATAAGGCTTGCCACCAAACAAGTGCTCCCTCATGTCATGCAAGGGGTTCAGAACCTTCTCGGCCCTCTCCCTCGCCCCGCCCTCGAGCCAGGGGACGCCGTGGTTCTTGCGCTCCTCCTCGGAACGCTCACGGACGAAGATATCGACCAGACCCATGCCCAAGATCTCGCCATTGGCCATGTCCACGGCCTTGAAGGTGTACTGCGAGTCCGAAGTGTGCCAGTACTCGAGAGTGCCCTTGGCGTGGGCCTCGCGGAACTCAGCCGCGTCGGTGTCAACGCCGGGGAAGAGGATCTTGAGCATGATCTCGCCCATGCGCTCGCCCTTGAAGGCGGCGAAGTAGCACTCGTACACGCGACGGATGTCGGGGATGAGGGCGGGGAGGACGGCGACGGCCATTTTTGCGGTTGTGTTTCAGGTGTTAGGGGTGGTTTGGTTCGGGAAAGAAACGGCTGGTTGTGGGATGGATGTCGGACGGTCCGGATACAATAAGATCTCTTGGGCTTTTGATAAAGGATGAAACATACGGAGAGAAGGGAGCAGGCCGGTTCGTTCCCTCTTTAAAGGGATCAGAAATCTCGTGTGCGTTCTTTCATCTGATGACCTGATCAGATAAAAACGAAGTGCCGCTTGCCTCCCGCCACTCTGACAGCCGCAGCGAAGGAGACTATTATTACCAGAAAAGTAAACGAGTGCCGGGCCCTCCCGACAAAGCGAAGCGCCCAGAATGACGAGAACAGGCCGCCATGCGAGGTGGCGAGCTAAGAAACGGTCAAGTATGAAGGAGTGCCTGGGCCATCAAGGTTGATGATCATCACGGGCCACATATAACATTGATGGTCAGCACGATCCGGGAGCGTAGCACCCACGTGTCACCCATCACTGACAGGTGCTGAATCTGGCGAAGAAATTGTTGATCAGCTGTCCACACGAGACGACAGTTTGATGGATCCGAGGGGGTGGCACTCACATTCAAAATCAGTCTTGGCCATGATCGGCTCTGGGATGATTCATGTCATCGTGCCATTCCTCATCTGTCAGTAGTAGGCAGGGCCAGATGTTATCGGTTGTGCTTTGCATTCGCTCGATACGAGATTTCCAAGTGTTGGGAAAGGTTTGTCCAGCGATGTCCCTTGTTTAATGTTTTGGTCTTGGATTCTTGGGACCGGTGATCCGGCCGTTTGCGAGCTTCCCCGTTCCAGAATTGTCAGATCCGTTTTCGGACCCACCGGGGGAAGCTCGCTTATGGCTGGGTCGGGGGTTCTGGGTGTGTGACAACTGAAGTGACACTCACGCATTGTCGGCGGATTGGAAGTCTATAACTTTTGTTCATGACATGATGGGATTCTTGGGGCCGCATACAAAATAGGAGGATATAAGTTTGACTGAGAGAAGTTCCGAGTCCATCCCAACGACTGATCATTCCCAAGCACTCTCTTGACCCCTAGCCATCACTCCTTCCCCAGACTCGCGGATGGAGGGTATACAAATTAAACTCATACAACAAGGGGCGTTGGAGGGCGAGTGGGAAAAAACCACTATTAACTCAAGGGACTCATCTGTCACTCAGTCAGCGCATTCCAAAATTCCACACAGGAGGAATTGGCCTCAGACTCACTGGTAGATGAAGTACCTTTTCCAAATCCACTAGGCGTAACTACACGTACACCCCTCTCTCTTTGCGGGATCAAACGAGGGCCAAGGCACGCACAGGTATCCTCTCGGGCACGCTACCCCGGAGGCTCCGCATTGTGTCACGGAACAGGGGCCAGTGTAAGCCGTCATTGCTGGAGTTGCCGTGATCCCAAAGAGGATGAGGAGCTTGGTGAGTTGCATATTGTATGGATGGTCTCGCGGATGAGTATTTGATGCTTTCGAGTGGATTGGGTGTTGCCGTTCGAAATTGGATGATGAACGGTTTGTTTGTTGATGCAGATTGGTACATTAACCACCAAGAACAAGTACCCGGGCTAGCTTCCCTTCTTATAGTTAACTCAACATGACTCAGGTAAGTCTGAAAATGCCGATCACAGCTTACGATTGAGGTAGAGGTAGGAACTAAACAGCTCACAATTTACATCGCGGTTCGGGAACGGAGAAGACGAAGTTGAATTTGAACAAAGTCCGATACTCAGCCGCAATAGCAAGTGATCTCCCGGCTTGGAAGCTTGTACAAACACCTTATTTGTAACCTCTTGGCTTTCTTGGTGTTTAATGGAATTGCGCCTACATATTTCGACGCCAGCAAATTGATCGTCGCCAACCACGCAGCGTCAGCCTGGCTTGGCTTCATGTACTACCGTGTTCTTTCATCACAATCATCCACCTAGTGCCTCCGCTCATTCAACTTCTGCACCTCCTTGGCATGCTCATACACCAGCTCCTTGGCCTCGGCATCCTCCAAGTAAATGGTGAACGAATCGTCATGATTGCGTCCGTAGGAATACCCGCCGTAGCCAAACTGCCAGTACATATCGCCGGCCATCTTCTCCTGGACGGCAATCTCCTGCCAGCCACCAATGACCTCGATTCTGGTCTCGTTCCTGACCTGACCGAGCTGGTCCAGACGGCCCTTGTCGGTCATCCAGCCGTACTCCTCGAGCACGACAGGCTTCTTGGCGGCACGGCCCGAGGCGGCGTGGTCGCGGATCCATTGGTTGGACCACTCGACGCTCTTTGACCACCACTTGTCGCCATTGTCAGTTCCATCCGGTTCGGGGTAATGTTGCAAAGGATACTCAGGGAGAGAGAGACTCACATCAGGATACAAATGCAGCGTTCCAAAATCGACATTCCTCAACCCCAACTCGTTATCGAAATCGCCTCCATCCCACCCATTATAAAACCCATCCTCGCTCTGCCTGTTAAACCCGCCCTCGCCACCCCACGTAACCAGATGGTTCCCATCCAAGCTCTTCACGTACGTGCTCATCTCATCAATCCACTTGGTCAACGTCTCGGTCGTGCAATTCGCGCTTCTCGGCAAGTTCCTCGTCCCATCGGCGCCACATCTCGGCTCATTCGCCAGCTCCCACCCCAGAATCGCCGGCGAGTCGCGATACCGCGTCACCATGGCTTTCACGTACTTCTTGAACGCGGCCTTGATGTTGGGCTGCGTGTAAAAGTCGTCGTGGTACTTGCCGCCATTGTTGACGGTGTAGACGTCCATGCCGCCGTAGTCGGCCCAGTTGTTGGTCAGGGCCACGATGAGTTTGATTCCCGTTTTGGAGGCGGAGTCGACCACCTTGTCGAAGGGGGTGACGTCGATGGTTTGCTTGCCGTCTTTGTCGAACCATTGGAAGACGGTCTCGGTGGCACCGGCGCCTTCGCCGCCGTATTGGGGGAGGCCGGAGGGGACGTAGGTGCGGTTCTTGTCGTTGAAGCCCCAGGTGCGGAAGACGGTTAGACCAGCGGCTTTGGCGGCTTTCATGCCCTTTTCGACGTCGAATTTGTCCTGCATGGGTGAGCATGTTAGCATGGAGGCTTTTTGGGACAAGAAGACATGAGATGGCCGATGGTGGAACTAACGTTGAAGGGGAAGTAGTAGGCATTGCTACCGGCAAAGTAGAAATCCTTTCCGTCGAGCTTGAAGTGGTCGCCCTCAGCAGTGACAAAGCCCTTGGGGACCTTGCCCTTGCCGGGGGCTGCCGACACGCCGGTGGCGAGCAGCGAGAGAAGGGAGAGGAAGTGCTCTTGACGCATCTTGACAGTTGCCTTTGGAGGAGGAGAGAAGACAGAGACAGAGTCAACTGGTGAGGTATAAGACCAACCCCATTCTGCTGTTGCCATGTTGTTGACTTATATACTCGAACTCACCCATCACGCCACTTACAAAGAGATGTCTTTGGCCAATTTCCTATTTGGGAGGGCGGAGGTTGCTACCCCGGATTTCAGGGAATCAAGAGGTGTTAGTCGAGCCGAGGCTTGGCATCCAATTGTTAACGGCGATGGACATGGTTGGCCCGCCCTCGCCGCCTTACCCCATTCTCACCCCGAAGACGACCTAAGCCTTGGTGACACACTTCTCGCAGATGGCATTCGCAACCTGTCCAACAACAGGAGCAAGAGCAGCACCACAGGCCTGAGCAACACAAGGCATCACAGCCGCCTGCATGGCCGCGGCATTCTTGCACTGGCACTCAAAGTGCGGGAGTGCCGAGGTGAAGGCGATGGAGGAGAGAAAGGTGATGAGGATGGTGGTGATGCTCGGTCGACAGCCCTTCCCATCTTCCATTCTCACAGACTTTTGTACTCGAAGGATTTTGATAAAGTCCGTTTTCCCACGACGGACGTCCGTAGCCATGCATGCACTTGACATGAAAGCCATAGGTATTGCCCTGGAAAGGTCAGTTGGGAAGGTTGAGGTAGGAGATATAGTAGACAGATTTAACCGCACGACTCTGACTTGCGTAGATGCACGGCAAGGTGAGTCCGAGGTGGTGTTCGAGCTCGCCGATCATCATCCATGGTCTCGTCCTTCCCATCTCAGTAAAGGACCAGTCGAGTAGCGAGCATCGCCATAAGAAGGAATCCAATTCCAGACCATGAGCCGTACGTCACCCATTGGAAGCTATCAAGATCAACAACCATGCCGACAATCGGAGCTCAGCCACGAGTCATGGACGCCGTTCATCGATCCCATCACCAACCCAAGCCTCGGTTTCCATCATTCAATCCATTACACTGTGGCCGGGCGAGATCGGGACGGAAACTAATTCCGAGATGCCGTTGGTTGAGGACAAGTTGGTGATTTCTGTTGAGGAGAAGGAGCTTGGAGTTTCTGCTGAGGGGCCGACCGAGGGGATCGAGGGGGTCGAGAAAAGATTTTGCACAGCTCGCACAGGCCCTCTGCCACACTTGCACAATTGACATGACGCCTGGGCCAGCCCGCCCGAATGTCTTCCACTTGATCCACATGTGGCGCCAAATGGGTCCTGGGACTTGGCTACTTGGACAGTGGTCACAGTGGGGGGCGGGGACGCTGTAACGTCGCCGGAGCTAAAACATCATCGAGATTGGCCTGTCGTGTGTGAATCATCCGACGAGCTCGACAGTCCCTACCTGCTAAAGAGCTGCCTGCGTCCCCTTCCATTCTTGATCCTCTCCCTCTCCTCCTCTCCTTCCTCTCACCACCATCACCACCGAGTGCCTGTTTCCCTAACGATCCTTCCTCAGCCCACGATGCTTTCCTCGGTCAGACTTGTGACGCGCAGAGCCGCTGTCAGAAGCGCTTTCGCTTCCCCCGGTCGCAACTTGGTTGCTGTCCGCGCTGCCTCGTTCTGGGCTAACGTCCCTCAAGGTCCTCCTGTAAGTTTGTCATGTCATGTCATGTCACGTCTTTAGGGTTGGTATGCTAACTACCATGTGCGCAACAGGATGTATGCCATCCTACCAAGTCACGATAGCTTCAACAAGCTCGAGTTATCCCCTTCCTCGCGCTGTGTCCGTCTTTCGGTGTTGCTAACCCCGCGCTCTTTCGCCGCGTCTGACAGGCCATTCTCGGTACGTAATGCGGCATGAACACCTGGAGTTGCGCAAAACCACAAGGCTAACGTCCTTTCCAGGTATCACGGAAGCTTTCAAGGCCGACACCTTCGACAAGAAGATCAACCTCGGTATGTCAACACCCCGAGCACGTGCTATTGTGCCCCTCACACACACAATCACTTGTCGTCAAAGGTCCCTCGGCGTAGCATCCTACGCGACTCTACACACGATATAGTAAAAACTACACTAGCTTCAACAACAGCTGACGCATTCGGACAGGTGTCGGTGCCTACCGCGATGACCAGGGTAAACCTTACGTCCTCCCCTCCGTTCGCAAGGCCGAGGACAAGGTCATCCACTCCCGCCTGAACAAGGAGTACGCCGGCATCACGGGTGTCCCCGAGTTCACCAAGGCCGCCGCCGTTCTCGCTTATGGCAAGGACAGCTCCGCCCTTGACCGTCTCGTCATCACCCAGTCCATCTCGGGTACCGGTGCCCTCCGCATCGGCGGTGCCTTCCTCGCCCGCTTCTTCCCCGGAGCCAAGAAGATCTACATCCCTACCCCCTCGTGGGCCAACCACGGCGCCGTCTTCCGTGACTCGGGTCTCGAGGTTGCCCAGTATGCCTACTACGACAAGAACACCATCGGCCTCGACTTCGACGGTCTGATGCGCGACCTCAAGGCTGCTCCCAACAACTCCATCTTCCTCTTCCACGCCTGCGCCCACAACCCCACCGGTGTCGACCCCACCCCCGAGCAGTGGAAGCAGATCGAGGCCGTCGTCAAGGACAAGGGCCACTTCTCCTTCTTCGACATGGCCTACCAGGGTTTCGCTTCCGGCGACATCCACAAGGACGCCTTCGCCGTCCGCTACTTCGTCGAGCAGGGCCACAACATCTGCCTTGCCCAGTCCTTCGCCAAGAACATGGGTCTCTACGGCGAGCGTATCGGTGCCTTCTCCGTGGTCTGCGCCGACGCCGACGAGAAGAAGCGCGTCGACTCGCAGGTCAAGATTCTCGTCCGCCCTCTCTACTCCAACCCGCCCATCCACGGCGCCCGCATCGCCGCCGAGATCCTCAACACCCCCGAGCTCTACGAGCAGTGGCTCACCGAGGTCAAGGAGATGGCCGACCGCATCATCAAGATGCGCGCCCTCCTCAAGGAGAACCTCGAGAAGCTCGGCAGCAAGCACGACTGGAGCCACATCACCAGCCAGATCGGCATGTTCGCCTACACCGGCCTGACCCCCGAGCAGATGGACAAGCTCGCCAAGGAGCACAGCGTGTATGCCACCAAGGATGGTCGTATCTCTGTTGCTGGTATCACCAGCGAGAACGTCGGTCGTCTTGCTGAGGCCATCTTCAAGGTCAAGGGTTAGGTGTGTTGAACGAAACAAAAGATTTAGACTTGTAAAAAAAAGTTATAAAAGGCAGTTTGGAGTTGGTTGGTTGTGGCGGGACTATTATGATGGCTTCTTTCTTCTTTTTCTGTTTTCTCGAATGATATACACAAAATGGGGACGGCGGTTTTTGGCTTTTTACGTAGCTTGCATGATGAATAATGGTACATGACGAATCAGAAATCTACGGAGCAATTCCCTTGACATGCTTTGCATTGTTGACTTGGACAAAACTGCCTGTGTTCGTCCCTCTATAGCCGGAATATTGACCACCTGGTTGTGGGTGCGACACTTCATATACCAGTGGGTACAGAGACAGCTCTAGATAGGATAGAGACACCACGAATCTTACAGCACAAGGACAGCTCATCACCATGACGAAATCTAGTCGTCCACAATGTTTGCCTTCAACCTCTTAAAAAAATCCCATTTTTTATACACAAAGATATGGTACATCCGTCATCCTTCAAAGTAAGACGGTAGCAAATTCGACCCTCTTCAGAATCCTCACTCCTCGGAAACCCCCTTAAGCCGTCTTCGGCTTCGGCTCCTCCTTCATATACAGGTCCTCCTCCTGACCAATCTCCAACTCGGCCTTCTCATCCCTAATAATCCGATCCGCCTCCTCCTTCAACCCCGCCTTGCTCTTGGGCTCCTTACCCTCCTCGAACCGGAACCCAGCAAGCTTAAACTCCCTCAACTGTTCCTCCAAACTCTTCTCTCCTCCCTCCCTCTCCGCCGGAAGCCCCAGCATCTTCCTCTCCTTCCTGAACCTCTCCCTCACAGCCTCAGTCTGCATAATCCTCCACCTCAACATCCACCCCCACGGTCCCAGCTCCTTGACTCTCGCAGCCTTGTGACCAAGGAGGTACTCGTCCAACCCACCGACTTTATCAATCGTCCTCAGAACGCGGGTCGTGACGCGGGTGCGCACAAACACCCCCAGGGACTTGGACCACAACCGCTTCTGTTGGACATTAGGCCGCCACTTCCTGCGAGTCTTGATCTCGTTGCGCTTGGACACGTTGTTGCCGAAGCGGATCAGGGCGGAGCCGTACAGACCCGTGTTGGACTGGTGGTAGACGCGGCGCGGGCCGTAGGGGTACGAGGGGATCTCGATCTTGAATTTGTCCTCGGGCACGTCGGGGAGGGGGACGCGGCCCGAGACGTTGGGGATGGGAATCGCGGAGGAGGGGACGCGCGGTTGGTAGTAGAAGGTAGGGGCGGTCGTGGAGAGGGCGCGGAGGCCAGTGAAGGCGACGCTGCTGCTGCTGCTGCTGGTGGCGGCGGCGGCGGCGGCGGCCCGGAGTGGGCGGGCGACGAAGGACATTTTCGGTGGTTGGTTGTGGTTGTGGTTGGGGGTATCTTTGGGTTGCGCAAGTGATTAATCGTCCGACGGGCGGGCTGGAGGTGATGCGCCGGGACCGAGAAGAAAGAGGAAAATGCGACCGACGGCGGCGCAATTAGACTTAATCGGTTTGTTTGGACAGGCGGCTATTCGTCGCTGTCGGTCGTCGTCGTCGTCGTGGTAGAGTCCGCGTCGCCGGGAGTGGGAAGGTCTCGGAGTCCGACAGGCAAGGGTTCGAGATTCGAGATCCAGCTCTGGGCGGGACTCGCTGGAATCGGGGCGGCGTGACGGGTCCGGGTCGGGTCCTCTGGCAGCTCGACAATCGGGTCCGGCACGCGGGACGAATTTATTTTGCCAAGCCGGGTCCGTGCTCCAATTGCTTGTCTTTGTGAGCGGGCGGGCAGCAGAGGAAATAAAGTGGGGCCCTGAGCTCCTAAGCGAAGGCGTGGGGCCGATCAGCTGCTTTCGCGGGGCAGCTCGCGACTGATCCTTGTAGGGAAAGCTTATCGGAGCTTATCAGTTGTGATGGTTGATGAAGGAGGTACCTTGATGGGACACGACGCGCTTCCTTTCACGAAACACCATCAATTAATCATTTGATCATCATGGATGGAGTGGACAACTGAACGGATACTCAAGACGATTACAGTTTGAAACCGAGACGAATCATGCTCCCACCAATTGACAACTCGGTCCTCGAAAATAACCCCCAGTTCGCGAACCTCTACAAGGGTCTAACGGAGCTTCTCCTCAACGAAGATGGTTCAACCAAGCTTCCTCCACAAAATCCAGTAGCTCAGGAACGCGAGGCTGTCACTGAAGTATGTCTAAACCATTCTTTCAAACCTCCCTGACATCTGCCTCTAACAATCCCAACAGGAACTCAATAAGCACCGGCTTAAAGCTGCCGAAGAGACCCTCCTCATCCACGCCCTCTCAACCACCGGTCCTGATCCCGTCCCCATTCCCGTGGAACAGCCCGATTCAAAACTTGAGAAGAGCATCCCCGGTGGTCTCCCCCGGGTTCAGCGACGTTTCGAAAGACAACGGCTTACCCAACCGCCACCAGCGAGTATACCGCCTAACCTAAAACAACCACTAACCGATCTCCTCCTCCTTTTACCTTCCTTCCTCTCTCTGGACTTCACCTCACCCGATTCAGAACAAACGCCAATACTAGACGCCGAGTCCCTAGCTCTGATCTTGACATCCCCTCCCTTGTCACAGCTGCCGTCGTTATTACCCCACCTCGGCCCCCTTTTATCTGCAACACTGCACTCCCGCGCTCTGGAACTGGCGGATATAATCCGCCTTTCCCACCCCTCCTCAATAAATACCACCACAACAACTAGTAACACGCACCGCCAAATCTCCCACTTGCCCGCAAAAGTATCCTGCCTGATATCCGAGACGCGCCCAATGTTGGAGGCATCAGTGCTCACATCCCGACTCGCCATCGCGGAGGCGGCTAGGGATCTTCTATCCAAATACACCGTCGCCCTATCCCACCTCGTCAAAACTCTCGAGGCAAAACACGGCCCCGTAGCACGCAGTCTCGAGTTTAAGGCATCCGAGACTGCCTTGTTGGCAGCAAAAGCTGAGAAGGAATGCGAAGTTGTCATGTTGGGAGTTAAGAAGGAGGTATACACCCTTGAGGTGAGGAGGGCTTTGGCGAGTTGTCTGGAGTGGTTGGTCGGTGAACAAAAGAGGGTGGGGGAGGAGATAGAAAGGGGTACGGACTTGTTAGGATTATATGGGGTCATGGTTGGGGAAGGGGGAGATCCGGAAAAGGAGAAAGTGATGAGGGAGATTGCGCGTGTTTATGGAGAGATGGAGAGGGAGGTGGATGTTGTCAGGAGGGATTTGGAAAGGTTGGAAAGGGGGTGAGTGAGGGTGATAAGGGAGGATTGAATGTCAAGAGTTATAATCGGATGTATGAGCTACGAGATATGATCACGGGCGTCTGGGCATTGTTAGGTATGATACCAGGGGGCCAAAGGAATATGGCTTCAAGAATGGTATTTCTTCGCCATCTCCAATCTTTAAATGAGATGCAATTACAGTCACTGACAAGCCACCGCAGAATTAATGAGAATAATCAAGCACCTGAAACAGGGAATCTATTGGTGATCCATCCACCAGTTTTACCCGGTGAACAGTGTGTGGTTTAAATGGTGCGACGAATCGAAGGTATATAGTATCAGATGCTTCAAACTTTTTAGTGCTTCTTTTTCCAAAAACACAAGCCCAGAACGGCGCACTTAGAAGCGCAAGTCCCAGCCAATCTTGGGGCCGATAATAGGAAGCTCATCAGCAACGCTCTGAACATCCTTGTCACCACGACCAGACAAGCAGATGACAACATCCTCATCCGGCTTCATGGTCTTGGCCAGCTGCAAAGCGCCCCAGATACCGTGAGAAGACTCCAGCGCAGGGATGATACCCTCCAGCTGGGACATCAGACGGAAACCCTCAAAGGCCTGAGCATCCGTGGCAGCCACGAACTCGGCGCGCAGGGAATCCTTCCAGTTGGACAGCTCGGGGCCGACACCGGGGTAATCGAGACCGGCAGAGACGGAGTGGGTGTCCGTGATCTGGCCGTGCTGGTTCTGCAGGATGTAGGTACGGACACCGTGCAAGACACCCTTGCTGCCGGCGGTGAGGGTGGCACTGTGGCGGGGGGTGTCGACACCGTCACCACCGGCCTCAACACCGAGGAGCTTGACGCTGGGGTCGTTGGAGAAGGGGTAGAACATGCCGACGGCATTGCTACCACCACCAACGCAGGCGACGACGGCATCGGGAAGCTTGCCGCGCTTCTCCAGCATCTGCTGCTTGGTCTCGTTACCGATGACGGACTGGAAGGTGCGCACAATGGTGGGGAAGGGGTGAGGGCCGATGGCGGAGCCGATGATGTAGTGGGTATCGGCGAGGTGGACGACCCAGTAGCGGAGAGCCTCGTTGACGGCGTCGCGGAGGGTGCGGCTGCCGGCCTCGACGGCGACGACCTTGGCGCCAAGAAGCTTCATGCGGAAGACGTTGAGAGCCTGGCGACGGACATCCTCGGCACCCATGAAGACGGTGCACTCCATGCCGAACTTGGCGCACACGGTAGCGGTAGCAACACCGTGCTGACCGGCACCGGTCTCGGCGATAATCTTCTTCTTGCCGAGCCTGCGGGCGAGAAGCAGCTGGCCGAGAGCGTTGTTGATCTTGTGGGAACCGGTGTGGTTGAGATCTTCACGCTTCAACCAGATATTGGCGCCACCAGCATACTCGGTGAGACGCTCGGCCTTGTGAAGCTGACCGGGACGACCCATCCATGGGTAATAAGAGCGGTACTCTTCCCAGAAAGCGGGATCGTCCTTGATCTTGTTGAAACCCTCCTCAAGCTCGGAAAGACAATCCATGAGCGCCTCGGGAACGTACTGACCACCGAACTCACCGAAACGCTTGGGGATGGTGCCGTGGAGAGCGGCGAGCTGAGAGTCAATGTCGGCCTCGGTGACGACGCTATCGACGGTGGCGGTACCCGAGGGCTCCTTGGCGGCTTCGAGAGCCTCACCCATGTTGAGCTCGTGAGCGGACTCTTTAAAGGTGCGGCCGCAAAGGTAAGAGCAGTACTCCTGGACAGCCTGGGGCTCCTCGCCCTTGACAGCCTTCTGGAGAGTGGTGATGATCATGCTACCAACAACGACACCATCGGCAATGGCGCCAACAGAGGTGAAGTGCTCATGGGTGCTGACACCAAAACCAACGGCAGCGGGCTTGTCGCCGCTGTACTTCTTGACGCGGTCGAGGAGCTCGGGAAGGTTGGCGTTGAGAGTGCCGGAAGCACCGGTGACACCCTGGCGGGAAACGACGTAGATGAAGGAGTCGGCGAGCTGGCAGAGAACGCGCATACGGGCGTCCGAGGTGGCGGGCGCAATAAGAGGGACGTAAGAGAGACCACCACGGCTGCAGAGCTGGCGGAAAGAGACAGCCTCCTCAGGGGGCAAGTCGACAATGATGAAGCCGTTGACGCCGGCCTCCTTGCAGTCGGTGAGGAGACGCTCCTCGCCGTAGCTGAGAAGAGGGTTGTAGTAGCCCATGAGCAGGACAGGGGCCTTGAGGCCGCGCTGGCGGGCGTCGCGGACCATCTGCAGGGTCGAGTGAATGGTGACGCCATGCTGGAGAGCAATCTATAGGGAAACCAAGAGTGTCAGAGAGGTGTTGCGTGCCATTGGTGATGCGGCGCTTCTTCTGCTTACCGTGTTGGCAGTCTGGATGGTCGGGCCATCGGCAATGGGGTCGGTAAAGGGGACGCCGAGCTCGATCACGTCGGCGCCGCCCTTCTCCATGGCCAGGAGAACATCGGGGGTCTGCTCGGGCAGGGGGAAACCGGCCGTGACATAGGTGACGAGCGCGGGCTGTTGAGGAGAGATGTTAGCATCATGTTGAACAAAGACTGAGAATATGTCAAACATACCCTGTTCTGGGCCTTGCAGCGCGCAAAAGTCTGCTTGATACCCTCCATGGTGTAGCGGTGGTGTATGAGTGCAGCTGGATGGATAATGACTTCTGCACAATGCTAAGCGGGAGAGAAGCGGTTGAAGCAGACCTTGAAGAAATCCAGGAACCGAGGAGGGAAGGGAGTGGTGGGTGGTTGTTCGTTGACCAGGAACAAAGGATAAAAGGCAAGGAAATGTGGCCCTTGTCAGAGTGGATGACTCCAGTGAATGACTCCGGTGGATGACAGTCAGTGCACATACAGGAACGGAATTGCTTTGACCGAGAAGACGACCTGTTCGCCCCGCAAAACCCGATGTCGCCTTGTTTGACTCGCCCGATTTTTCAGTCTCTTCTTTCGCCGTGTTTCAATCGACTTCAATTGACCACTGGCGGCACGGCTGCCCCGCCATCCCGCCCACTGCGAGGTTGCCACCGATCCCGGACCCTGCAGGGCCCGCTGCCACAAATCGCTAGTGTCTTGGCATCTTCTTCGCCTCAAATTTGCCTGCTTGCCTGCCACGGAGCTCCAGCTATGAGCCCCATGTAACCACTACCGGCAGGCAGGCGGTCAACGTCGCAGCAGGCATCCCTTTCCTTCGGTCGTCGCCAACCTCCAATCGTCCAACTGCACCTATACCCTTCATTGCCTCCCATGAGTACAATGAACAGTTCGTCTTCCTCCTCCGGGTTCCAGTTCCCCCTGCCTGGTGCCCCTTCGTCATCGTGGGCTCTCTACCGTGCCCGTCTCTCCAGTCTCCTTCCGAGTGTAGACACCGCTGTCTTCATCGCATTCTGGCTGCTTGGTGCGTCTATGTTCCCCTTCATCTGGTTCTTGCGATATGTGCTAACATCTCATATTAGGCCTCGTCAACAATGTCCTCTACGTCATCGTCCTCTCTGCCGCCCAAGACCTGGTCGGAAATGGCATTCCCAAGGGTGTTGTCCTCCTGGCCGATGTCATGCCCAGCTTCCTGACCAAGCTCGTTGCTCCCTACTTCATCCATCGCATACCTTACGCCGCCCGCATTTTCATCTTCGTCGCTCTTTCTTCCGCTGGCATGCTGCTTATCGCCTTCACGCCGCCGTCTCGATCGGTGGCCGTCAAGCTGATCGGGGTCGTCTTGTCCAGCATCAGCAGTGGTGGCGGCGAGCTGAGCTTCTTGGGTCTCACACATTACTACGGTCACATGAGTCTGGCCGCTTGGGGTAGTGGTACTGGCGGTGCAGGTCTCGTCGGGTCCCTTTTGTATGTGGTGCTGACGGATTGGATCGGCCTCAGCGTCAAGACAAGCTTGCTCGCCTCTGCATTTCTGCCCGTCATTATGCTTGTCAGCTTCTTCATGATCCTCCCGCATGGGCCACTGCGCGCGAGTGCCCGCAAGACCTACGAACCCCTTGCCAATCGTGACTCTTTCCAGGAAGACAGAGAGGGGGCGGAGGACAGCTTTGTCGATATTCCTACGAGCACCGCATCATCCAGCCTTCTTGCCCCCGGACCTGCAGTCGCTGCCACGGCATATTCATCGCACCCCACGGAAGATGCTCGGAATCATTCACTTGCTGCCAAAATCCGACGATCCAAGTCGCTCTTCGTCCCGTACATGCTTCCACTTTTGCTAGTCTACATTGCCGAATACACCATCAACCAAGGCGTCTCCCCGACTTTACTCTTCCCGCTCGATTCATCGCCCTTTACCGAGTTCAGGTCGTTTTACCCCTTTTATGGTTTCCTCTACCAAGTCGGTGTTTTCGTCTCGCGCTCGTCGACCCCTTTCATCCGCATCCACCACTTATATCTCCCGTCTCTACTCCAAATCGCCAACCTCGTTCTGCTTACATTGCACGCTCTGTTCAATTTCATCCCGTCTGTGTACATCGTTTTTGTTATCATCTTTTGGGAGGGTCTGCTCGGCGGCGCTGTCTACGTCAATACCTTTGCTGAAATTATGGAGAACGTGCCTGCCAAGGATCGTGAATTCAGCTTGGGTGCTACCTCGGTCAGCGACAGTGGCGGTATCTGCGTGGCTGGTTTCCTCAGCATGGCTATGGAGGTATGGCTGTGCAACTGGCAGGTTGACCATGGCCGGGATTGGTGCAGGCGCATCAAGGCTGGCTGATTGGCGAGACTTACCGCCGGGGATTGCTCGAAGAAGGATGGGGCTAGGCGTTGTTCGGTGCACGCGGAAATGGCCTTCTAAAAGGTTCAGAAGCCCGATTTCAGAAGCCTGTTCGAATGCCCGGAACTGATTTTGCCTGGAAATCCAGCTTCTGAAATTTCTGGTATCCACATTGGCAATTTGACCAATCAGATTATCGCCTTCTTTTATGAAATTTAGAAGCAGCATTTCCGCACCTCAGATCTGCTGGAAACCAAAATCCGGTTCAGGAAGGCCAATGCATTCCCTCCTGAAAACTTCATTTCAGAAAGCCATTTCCGCGTCCACCGAACAACGCCTTACTTGGGGGTGTTGTGGTGGTGGGACTTTTCTCAACCCCCCAGCCCCCAAGTATAATGCAGCCCAACTTGCTCCCGGCCCAACATCTTTCCCAGACGTCAAGCCCTTTCAACATGGAATCCTGCGAGAGTCCAACTTCGCAAACTGCGACCGCACGACTCCTACACCACCTTTGCGATGCGTGTCGCGCAAACTTTCCTCCACATGGAGAATGGCCTTTCATTACCGACAGCTCGCCGTATTACCTCTTACGACGGTGTACCGTGCGAGATATTAGCATCGCTGCCGCTTTTGGCTGTCATCTGTGTACGAAGCTGCTGGACAGGCTTCGTAATTTCTGCGGCGGTCCTCAAACCACTATGGAGACTCGAATCAAGTTGGGGCTGATTGGGCACCAGTCCCGTAATCACCTTAAGCTATGCGTAACGTTCATCCAGTCTACTAGGGAAAAGCGGTTCCCTCTACTTCATCTTGAGCGACTGGATCATCTTGAGAGCCGGTCGTCACTCGACGTTCGAAGCTTTCCTTCGCCCGACTCCAATATGTGTTCTTCTTCCCTGGACCGAGCTAAGGAGTGGTTGTCTCTGTGTCGACATACTCACCAACATTGCAGACCAGGCAAACTGATGACTCTCGGGTCGCGAAGGTCAAAGTCTATACGGCTTATCAACATCCGATATCAGGACAGGCATAACTACACCTGCCGGCTAGTCAACCACTTCCTTGATGTCGATGATGTTGATTATATGACGCTCAGCTACCGCTGGACTACCCACGTACACAAGACTCGGCTGACGCAAAAGAACCATACTCTATACTACAATGGTATTCCAACCAACACCTGGCCTCAGGTCTACCACGATGCTGTTACAGTGGCACGCCATCTCGGAATTCAGTATCTTTGGATAGACGCATTATGCATCATACAAGACGACACCAAAGATTGGAACGAGCAGGCTGCGTTGATGAATTTTATCTATGAAAGAGGTGTTCTAAATATTGCTGCGGCTATGGGCGAAAAGGCAGATGGTCTTCGGGCTTATCGAGATTCTCTGGTAGTCTTTGATTGTGTGCTGAGCGATCCATCTGGAGAAAGTTGGGGTTTCCTGGGATACAATGCCGAAGCCCCTGACTTGACCCGTGAGGCTCCTCTTTACAAGAGAGGATGGACGTTTCAAGAAAGAGTACTGTCGACTCGGACCTTAAACTTCGGTATCCAGCTTGTCTGGGAGTGTTTTGAGGGCACAGCTTCGGAGACTATTCGGTTGCGTGTACCCGACCAAGATACGCCTTTTCGCTTGAAGAAGGCTTTGAGAGATCCCGCCAGCTTCGCCAATTTCCCGGAAATGGGATCAACGACAATCCAAAGGTTTTCGGCGCTTTGGCAAAGCGCCGTCAAAACCTTCAGTGTCATGAGCTTGACCGAGCCAAGTGACAGAATGCCGGCACTGCAAGGGATTACCAACCGATTCGGCCATATTCTTAACCTTGATCCAGCACAATACCATGTGGCTGGAATATGGTTGGTGGATTGCAGGCAGTTGGCGTGGAAAAGGGTATATACTAAGAAATGGCTCACGTCAATGGACGACGATTTAGCTCGCGAGCTTAGCAAACACTACCCTTCATGGTCATGGGCGATATCCACTGAGGGGGTATCGTTCTTCACTGTTGATATTGAGACGCAGCTGGTTGAATTCGGGGCTAATACAACTCATCGCCCAAGAGCTGCTGATCCACGCTTTATCACGGCGGATGAATGCATCTCAAAAGTTGTACTCGATAGCGCCTCATCATCCTCAGACATGTTGGCATATACGGGCATCACCCTACGTGGAAAATTCATCCCCTGGCTTGACTTTCGGAAGATTCTGCGATACGGTCAATCGGAACATCGCATTGAAGCAATGTGCTCTGTACCGAGCTATTCCAACGAAGAAAGATTATACAAAGCCAGCATATGGCTTGATCGCCCTATCCCGAACTGCAAGAGGAGGAGCGGGCTGAGGCTGCTACCTATTTGCGGTCGGAGGAGTTATAGCGTAGTTGGAATTCTGGTCGCCTTTTGCGGCTTCAATGGCGGCCTTGCAGTTTATCGGCGGCTTGGGCAATTTGAGGTGCTTGGGGACTACAGCGCCCTCGAGAGATATCTTCATTTAGATTTCTCCAGCACAGAGCCTGGACCCTCACCCAATTTACGCCGCAATTTCGACGAATGGCCGCCTTTCAAACTCATATGAACTTCTGTGCAGTTCATACGTTGAGTGGGAGATATGGATATGTTGGGACCGTTGGGTGGATAGAACAGGGTCGTGGATCATGTCTACCTTACCGAAGGTCTTGGCTTCTCCCTACCAGTCCTACCAGATGGACATCTTGCATTCATTCAGGCTGTTGTGTTTTCTTTATTACTTCATAAGGTCTTGACTGAAGCGACAAATATATTTTTATGGCCGTCAGGCCATCCTTAGGGCGTGTTCGTTCTGGCAGTGGCACAGTGACAGAAGCCTTCATTTGGTGGCCGAAACGCCATGGGTTAGGGAGAGAAGAGCTTCTTTTACTGCACTACTTCCGGAACGAACACGGCCTAAGCGTGAAAGAGACATGTATTCGAATCTTGGAGGGACAGGACAGGTCGGGAATCCTTTCCACAAACGGTCTTGAAAAGTCTTCCCCATCGGTCTTACCATAGGTGGCTTTCATATCATTTCAGACTGCTGTGTTTTCTTCGTTACTTTAAACGGTCTTGACTGAAGCGACTCTATCTTGTTATATGGCTGTCAGGCCCTTTTTGCCGATTTCTTTTGTTGCCGTCCGAGTAGCTGCCTCTTCGACTATTCTTGCTTATGTTTCATCCCAGTCATGTATTCATCTGCTGACGGACAACTCTCCCAATACGCTCATACTAGTTGTTGCTTTTGTCACTCGTCGTCAATGTTAGCCCCTTTCTGATACCACCTGCGTTGATTTGCATGCCCGTTGCAGTACCGCAGCAGTGCCGTCTGTTACCTACCCGCCTGTTGGTAGTACGATGCATGGCCTGTGCAGATGACAACCGATGTGATGAGATGTTGCAAAGGCAGGAGATCTGTAGGCACCAAGCTCGCAAGTATCGTTAAGGATTGTGTACGCATAAGCCCCGTTTCCATTAACGTCCATCACAGATGATACTTATAGTCCAACTCCCCATCGCCCGTCTTTACCTTCCTCGTATCTTCAACCTCGCCTCGACTTATCCTCTCCTTCTTCCGATTACACGACCGGATATACAACCACAACCCGGCAATCAGGACCTCCGCCACAATCAAGGCCCCCAGCGAGAACGCGTTCCCCAGCAAATACGGCTTCTCCCGATAGATCTGCCCGGCCACGATGCCTGCCGTGTTGCCGATCGTCTGCTGGAACCCGATCGCCGCCGCTCTCCGATAGTGCGGGGCGACGTTGACATTGAGCCAGGTCAGGTTGAGTCCCGGACCACTGTACACCGCGGCGGAGCAGAGGAACGTCCCAAAGAACTTGACCCCGTTGCTCGTCGGGCAGATGATCAAGATGTATCCCAAGATCCCAAACACATTGGCGAAGGCCACCAACGGTCCCCTCACACAAAGCTTATCCGACAAAAACGCCAGCGCCATGAAGAACAGCCCGCCCGTGATATACACTGGAATAGTCAGGTACTGCGCCTCCACGCTATCATGGCCCATGCTCTGGATAATACTCGGCAAGAACGTGCTGAACCCGTACAGCAGTATATCCTGGCAAAACTGGATCGCACCGCTGATCCACATCTTCTTGTCCTTGAGGGCGTACCGGATCTCCTCCCAGCTGAACTCCTCGCTGCCCATGTACTGCGCCCTCTGCCTTGCCCTGACCCTCATCATGTGCTTCTCCTCTTCGTTCAAAAAGTAGGCCTCAGTCGGATCATTCGGCAGCGCGAACCACACCAGCAGCCCAATCAGGATGCTGAAGATGCCCTCGATGTAGTAAACCCACCGCCACCCGGCCTGGCCCCCGATCCCGTCCATCTTGAGAATCAAATAGGCCAGCAACCCGCCGAACGCACCAGCGATGGCCGTGCACACAAACAAGTACGACACCCGCTTCGCTTGCTCCTCCCGCTTATACACCATGGTCAAATACAAATTCAGTCCCGGAAAAAGCCCGCCCTCGCACGCGCCCAGGACCAAGCGCGCCGCATACAGTCCCCCGATATTGGTGATGAACCCCGAGAAAATGGTCGTCAAGCTCCACACCACGCATAAAGTGGTAAGCGTGACGCGGGGCGTCAGCCGCTTGAGCAGGATGGCCCAGGGCGCTTCGAAGGCGACGTAGGTGGCGTAGAACACGGACACGGCGGTGGAGAACTGGGCCGGGGTAGCGTGGATGTCTTCGGGCATGCCGGCTACTTTGACGTTACCGATGTTGGAGCGGTCGAGGAAGCAGGAGAGGTAGACGAGCATGATGATGGGGACGAAGACGGAGTCGAGCTTGAGGAGGAGGGCGGCTTGGGATTTGGGGTCGAGGACTTCTGCCGTTCCGGCTGCTGTGGGGTCGGTTTCGCTGGGGGGGAAGTCATGATGGCGTTCGGGGTCCGAGTCTTTCTTTTCGGAGGGTGAGGGTGAGGGTGAGGGTGAGGTTGATCGTCGTGGTGGTGAGTCGGAGGCCATGGTACTTTACTGTCTGATAACAGCTGTGGAAGAAGGTGCGGACATTTGTTTGTGAAATGATGGGGGAGTGTCCTTCTTTTATTGCCCTCGTCTTATGGCGTCGGCATGACTTGTTCGTGGGTGGCGGCGATCGCAGCATCTTCTCACCTTCCTCTGTTAGTCTAGCGATTTACCTATCGTCACTCACGTTGTCTCGGAGTATCTCCGATAAGACGGAGGCAAAGTGTCTGTCGTTAGACATGACGTTACAATGCATCGACTGCCCCTCGAGCAGATTGGCATCTCCTATGCGGGGGAGCGAATCACAAGCCAAGCCTGTCGCAGATCATCAGCGGAGATGTCCTAGACCGGCACAATATCTCCGTTATCAGTCCCGGTACTTCGAAACAGCCCTTTTTGGGTTTACTGTGCGAGTTGTTGTGTGTTGTGTAGTAACGAGCGACAACAACATGGCACTGATATACGTGTCAAGCAATTTGGAGAACATGAAAAGAAGGCATTGAAAACCAGGTCTGAAAAGCTCGGCGGGAAATTGAAGACAGAGGAAAGCTTATGTTATGTTCGGAATCCCAGTATGCCAGTAACAGTAAGAAATTTTATATGGCAGTAAGAACAGTAAGCAACACCATACTGCCGCTGCTTTTTGCGTTCGGCTGTTTTCCAGTAAAAATCTGCAAGTCGCTGCACTTCCCCCAACTCCCCCAATGACCTGCATCAGACCAATCAGAAGGCCAGAAATCGTTGGAGTTCTTACTGCTTTCCTCGCTTTCATACTGCGCGAGACCCCCATGTTTATGCCAGTATAAGAGGATTTCCAGCGCAACAGTACCAACGAACACGAGACCGTTATGAGGGTAGATTGGGGTGCATTACTGTTGCATTACTGTACAGCGATTTTGCTGTAGGCCATCAACAGTATATGCAACCTCTACGATACTGGTGTACTGGGCTTCCGAACATAACATTAGGTTGTTGAGGTCGATGTTAAAAGAAAAGAAAGAGAGAAAGTCAGAACGAAAAACAAAGCAAAAGCCTAATGATTTTGGGGCCCGCGAACCGAAGAGAGCCAAAACTCAAGTCCATCCCGACACTCCTCGTTTTCCAGCTCAACCACCTGTTTGGAATGTATGTACTCATGATATAAAGAGTCAATCAAGTCTAGGTTAGGAAAATCAAATTGATAGTCAATTTTTATGCTTTTGTGGTAGAAAAAGGAGAGTCAAAGTGGAAAGGTAGAGAGAGTGCGCTGCTGAAAACAGTTCTTGTTGGTTACAGTGGACTAGCCTAGTGGGCTTGCAGCGCATAATAGTGGTGGGCAATGGACTGCTTTCGCGCAGTACTTTGGTACTTGAGATCTCAGGCCCCATTTGAGTTATTTCGCACTATAAGCAAGATCGGAAAATCGAATTCAAAGATATCGTTATCTGAATTATCATGAAATATTTGTTATCAGACGGCGTCGTGGCTTGAAGTTTGGAACAACTTGCCTTCAGGCGGGCCCTTTTGTGCGAGCAAAAAAGAAGCAGTGTGGCAGACCCACTCCACTGTACTCTACCGTCAAGGAAACATTTCAGCCAATCACAATTGTTCTCTATGACCAAAAAGGCAACTGGGGCATGCGGAGAAGCTCGGCTGTCTCACGCTGGTTGGTGGTGCCAAGGTTGTTGTTTTACTGTTCTCTTTTCTCTTGCTTCCTTTTTCCCTTCTTTTCCTCTTTTTGCCTTCCCATCAACGGTACTATACGAAGATTTCACAATCCTCTAGGCTGAGCCTCGCACCCCTTTTTCGCACCGTGTCAAGGTCGTCAAGGATGAGAAGGTGTTAGCTTTTGGGGGACGCAAACATCGGAATGGAAGCAGAAGCTTGATTTTCAACATTGGACTAGACGGAAATACAGTGAATGTTGAACCTGTTCAAAAATTTGTCTTGTTGTTGCCCAAGATATAACGAAAAGGGGGTACTTGAGGTCTGTGTTTGGGAGCTACAGGCACCACATCACCGTGGGGTTGGTGACGTAGTTGTTAGATGGGTCGCTACCTCTGTATGGCTCGTTACCTCCCTACCCGTGCCACGCAACCCACTTCCCTAGTTCCCTTAAGTGGGTGCTCACTACCTGTCAGATGTGACCGTGCAGAATTGATTGATTGAAGAGTGTATGTAATTGACTGGCCCAGAAGGTATGGGGGGTACTAGAATATCCCAGACAGTGCCTAGAATCCGGTAATCTGGGGGGCTGGGCGGCTAACCCAGATTGAGTATAGCCAGAAACCCAGATATCCACCCTCTAATCTGACACTACCAGTACGGCCACACTAGCAAAACGGCTAAGTTAGGGTTAGAGGTGGTGTTTTAGGCTTAATACATAGGCCAAAACTCGACTTTTTTCAACATAGCAAAAAAGAAAATAAGGAAAAACTCTCCAAATTCAGTGTAATTTCCTGATCATTCTTATAGTTTTCTTTTTGCTTCAATTGGCTGATTGGATATGCTGTGAGTCTTTACGATTTTGGTCCTTTTTCCTAGTGGCCGTATTACTGGTGTGGCCGTACTGGTAGTGAGCACCCACTTAAGGGAAGTGGGCGGCGTAGCATGGGTAGAAGCAGCGGTTCGAATCGTGCTTCGCGCAGATCGACAACCTTTGTTTTTCCTTTCTGTTTTTAAAAATATTCTTATCTGGTCTTTATATTGTGACACGCGGGAGTCGGAACGGCCCGTCGCCTCGCACCTACTTTACCAGTCGATATCCACAGCTGTTTAGTTGAGGAGTGATACGTATACATATCGGCTAGGTCGATTCAACCTGCTGGTTGCCCAAGGCAATTTGCATGAGCTGACAGGTAATATCGGCGACTAATGAAGAAGACCGAGGATGGCTGTATCTTCTCTCTAGGGGTGGTGTGATGGAGGAATTCAGTCGTGGTCGAATCATCGAACCCGATGTCGTTCTCCAACGACGAGAAATAGAATCAACGGGTTTGTTGTCATGTACCGCTTAAAAAAAAAAAAAAAAAAAAAAAAAAGACACGGTGCCCAAAGGGTAGCGGCAAAGGAAAATAGTCGTGCTGGTTCGAGGCTTTATTGTGATAAGGGAGGTACGCCGTTTCGTCCCTTATAGACCATAGGATCTGAGGCTCATATGCCTACACACTAGGTAAAAGAAAAATAAAAAAAACACCTGACGCGAAGCAGGCAAATACTTAATGTCCGCATAGTCTGAGAGCGTCGACAAAATAACGGCCAACGATGCGGGGTAGACCTAGTACAGTGCTCCTGCTACGTCAGTGACCAATCATAACTGGGCCCTGACTTTGGGGAATCCTGTAGCTTCGAAACCAGACGACAACAAGCAGGGGAGCAAGATATGATGTTGGTTCATTTTCCAATCTATCCATAAAGTCAATTAGTTGGAAGAGTACTAGTCGAATATCGCGAAACGCCCAAGGTATATAGACTATATCCCAGGATGAGGATAGGAGAATGAAAGGAAAGGAGTCGAAGAACAAGCAGGGCAGTCCGGAAAAAGGGAAAATGATAAGCGTAATGACGAAACCCATCCGACTTTCCATCACACCCCGACACACCATTGCCGTTTTATCTCAAATTGTCTCATCCACAATCCCCAAAGTTTCCAACATGACTTCCACCACCAAAGACCCCTCCAAGTTCAACGTGACTCCTTCGCAACAAGCAAGTCTGCCTCGCTTCCTTTACCAACAGATCACCTGCAGACCCAAGCCCGTGACCGGCGTCAACCTCGATGGCAAAACAGCCATCGTAACCGGCTCCAACACCGGTGTCGGTCTTGAGACAGCGCGCCAGCTGCTTGACCTCGGCATCAGCAGGTTAATTCTTGCCGTTCGCAACGAAGCCAAGGGCGCAGCCGCAGCCGCCAATCTGGGCAAAGGTCGAGACCATTTCCCTCAAGATACTACCATTGAGGTTTGGTCCCTAGACCTTTCCATCTACGACTCCATCCTCGCCTTTTGTGCACGAGCCGAGAAGGAACTCACAACTCTTGACATGGTCGTCCTCAACGCCGGCATCGGCCCCGCGACACGCTGCTTCAACCGCCACACCGGGCATGACGAGGTGATCCAGGTTAATTACCTCTCTACCGCGCTGCTGGCTATTCTTCTCTTACCCGTCATCCAGTCCAAGCGCCAAAAGCAGTCTGGTCCGAGCCGTCTGACGATTGTCAACTCCGAGGTATCGGGGTGGACCAAGTTCAGCGAGGCCACCGCGGGAAATAACAAGTCAACGCCACCCTCAATTCTGGCTGCTTTGGACGACAACAAAGATGCAAGAGTCGACATGGTAGATCGCATGTACGTGTCCAAGCTACTGGGGCAGTTCTTCCTGTCTGAAATCGCTCAAGTGGTCGACCCTTCGCTGGTAGTCATCAACGCCACGTCCCCTTCGCTGGTTCTCGAGACCGAGTTCAACCGCGATCGCGCCGGTACTTTGTTGTATACGATTGGGAAGCTGGCGCTGAATAAGGTGGTGGCTAACACGGCAGATGTTGGCGCGAGGATGATTACGGATGCGGCGGTTAATCATGGCGAGGAGACGCATGGGGAGATGATGAGCTTTCAGGAGCTTGTTCCGTGAGTTCGATTTCGGCTTCAAATTAGAAAAGATAATTGACTGACTGGACGTGATACAGCTTGGCACCCATGATCTACACTGAGGAAGGAAGGAAGATATCGAAGCGATTGTGGGAGGAGACTTTGTCCGAGTTCGAGTTTGCGGGTGTGAGGGAGATTTTGGATAGAGTGAGGAGTTCCTCAGGCATGGCTCCTATATCGTATGAACCAAAACGCAAGCAGCTCAAGCGGTCTTGGTGTGGTGGCTCCCTAGGTTGTGTCAAAGAGCCATTCGTAGACTTACGGGAGAGACGAGGTTGACGGGAATGGAATACCGTTCACCCATCTATGTTAGAAGGTTAGAGGTAAACATGTAAACCTTCATAAGGGGACTGGGGCACGAAGAATCGAAGGGAGGGTGCACGCGAAGTGAATGATGAAAAAGTCCAATATCCAACTAGCTCTCTTCGCAAATCATCCACAAGATACTTGGTGCCGACTGATGTTAAAAGTGCTCTGACAGCGTTTTTTTTTTTCTCAACATCTAATTACATTACCCGTTTCTATTCTATTATATGCTCGTTGAATGCAGTCCAAACGCCTGAAGAAGCCCGGTTCCAGCCCAGTCCTTCCATCCACCACATCATCCCCATCATCTATTCAACAACCATCTTCTTTCCCCCTCCTCTTCCCGTCATATCGATCCCAATCCCATCAACCACACACCGTCTCCCAACCCTCCTAAACTCCTCCCCCGGCCACCCCTGCACCGTCACCCCCTCTTTAACCGTCTCTCCGCCCATAACAAGCGTATGCTCCAGCAAACACGCATCCCTCATCATCTCCGCGCCACTCAACAGTCTGCTTCCCGTCCTCAACACCGCTCCATCGCCGACACTCAAGAAATTCAAATCGAACTTGCCGCGCGTATTGATATGCGCCACCAGACTCGCGTCGTCAACCGTCACCCTGTCTCCCAGCACCAAGAGATCAGGCTCGGTGAAAATGAGCGAAGGTCGGCCATTGGCGAACAAAGCACAGTTTTTACCAATCTTGGCGCCTAGACAGCGGAAGTAAGTGACTGTGTAAGCTGTGCATGTCAACATCCCCAGGACGCCCTGTCCTCCGAAGGAAGAGCGACGGAGTTGTTCGATTGATAGGAGGAGTTGCCAGCGCTGGCAGTAGGGGGAGAGATCCCACGAGTGGGTGCCTGGTTGGCGGCGGCCGAGGAGGATCCATTTCGCGGAGATGGTGATCATCAGAGAAAGAAGGGCGAGGAAGGTGTTGAAGACGGCGAAGATGGCGGCGAAAAAGCCGAAGAGAGCCATGGTTTGCGTGAGGATGGCGTGCGAGACTGGGTGGAGAGGGTAACTGGTTATGAAGAGGTTGATGATTTGGATAGTGGAGATAGAGGGGGCGCCCCAGTAGACTGCCGTAAAGAGGCGGTTGAAGATGGAGTAGCCGGTGATAGTTAGGGGGGAGTAGACGTGGTAAGGCGCGAGACCGAGGTAGAAGGCGCGGCCGAAGGGGGTGCTCATAATGACGGGGTCGCTGGCAGGGCCTTCGGCTTCGGTGTCGGAACCGGAGTGGTTGAAGTCCCCGGGGACGTCTGAGACGGGGCGGGTGATCGTGATGCTAGGGGTGCTCCGGCCCTTTTCGGGGTCGTTGGTGCCTTGGAGGTAGCGAACGCTTTCGATGGAAGACTTCTTCTGCGTCAGGGCAGGATGTTGCGCGGCACGACCGTTGCGTCGGGAGACTCTGCTCTTGTCACCACCCTTGGGAGCAGCTCCGGTTGAGAGACAGAGGGAATCACCGCCCTTGGAACCGACGTACACTCCGTTGGCGACGTATTCCTTGTTTCGGCGGGTAAGTGCACCCGATCCGAGCACCGTGTCATCGCCGACAGTCACACCAGGGAGACAGACCACACGATCAGCAATCATGGCACGGTCACCAATCTTGATGGGCTCGGAACCAAGGCCATCGGAGGTGACGAGGTACGAGCGAGATCCAAAGACGACATCATCGCCAACGTCAAGCAAATGGTAATCCGTGATACCAGGTCCAGTACCAGGCCAATACACACGCTTGCCAACCTTTGCTCCAAGCAGACGAAGAACGACTGAAGTCATCTCATAATGTTGACCAAACAAGCCAGTCAACTTCTGCA
Organism: Pseudoneurospora amorphoporcata; assembly: GCA_033297205.1. Classification (NCBI taxonomy): domain Eukaryota; kingdom Fungi; phylum Ascomycota; class Sordariomycetes; order Sordariales; family Sordariaceae; genus Pseudoneurospora; species Pseudoneurospora amorphoporcata. Next base: position 14,583 of record MU859113.1, on the reverse strand, counting down.
ACGACTTGTTCGGGTATATCGTTCTCATCAGATCCAATCTCCAGCGTTCAATTTGTCCACGACCCTCGGCACTGCTCGGCTTGAGCTTGCCATAGATCAGATCCAACAGCGTCTTGATGATCATCACAGCAGCGAACTCGAAAAACGGACCGAAGATCACTCCGAGGCTGTTGGCCAGGTAGTGATAAGCGATTCGGTTGTCGCCGGCCCACCACATGATGATGCTCGGCAGCGCAGCAACGGGGACGGCAGCATTGGGGTCCTTGGCGGGTCTGCTCTCAACTAAGCCAACCATACCAAGCAGCCAGGGGCCACCGGCAACCAGGCTGACGAGACCGTAGAGCGGCATAGTCAGGAACAAAGTCAAGGCCCAGTGCGGCTTTGGAGCGCGGTGGACGGATAGATCGCGGTTAGCCTCCGAAGCATCGTTCAACTCCCAGCTGCAGGAATTGGGACCGATGCAAGCGCCGTCGGGGACCTGGGTGCCGGGAGCAACGTTGGCGGCAAGACCGACGGAGGCGTTGGCGCCAATGGAGATCTTGCCTAGGTACATATAGGTGTTGTGTTCGGCGCCGAAGGGGCGGACGATGCACTTGTCGAGGAAGGCGTTGGGGCCTATGGTTAGGAGATCGTATTCACCAAGTTGGCATTCGTTTAGCTCGACGCCACTGCCGATTTTGGCTCCAAGAAGACGGTAGTACCAGACAATAGTATAGTTGTGATGCCTGTTGGAAGGTATGTCGTTAGCGAGGCTTTTCGGGATCTTCCGTACAGGTCTTTGTTTACATGGAAAAAAAAGGGGAAGGGTCTTGGCACGAACGTACTTGAAAATGCCCGGTCCAGTCAAAGCAATCACCTTCTGTGTCAACCACCACCTTGTATGGTACAAACCCCACATTGGATACACTCCCTCCTTGTACCGACCCATGATCAACCACTTGGCCAGGATGCCAAATATGGGCAGCGCAACCGACATGACAAGCCGCGCAAACATCAGTGTCGTCACAATGTTGACCAACCGACCAAAAGGCCATCCGCTGGTAGGCCACCGCTCCATGTACGCCAATGTCAGCAAGAAGACAGTCCAATGCGCACCGCGCCTAACGGGATACAGGATCGCCAAGGGGACGAGCTGGAACAACATCAGGAATGGGTTCGTGGAGCTGTGTGTCTTCTTTGGCTCCGGTGGCCCTTCGCATCTTGTCTGCTGCTCCGAGTCAGAGTCAAACAGGGTGTCGCTATCGGAGGTATTGGCCGAGCTAGGCTGGGAAGCAAGCTTCTCATCGATGAACGCCGAGAGGGCGTCGACGGAACCGCCGCGGAAGACGAGATCGATAGGCAGCGAAAGGCCAAACTCGGAGCGGAGCGCAGACAGCAGCTTGCCGGCCCGGAGGGAGTCACCACCTAGGTCAAAGAAGTCGGCATCAGCAGTGATTTCGTGGGCGGAGAGGCCGAGAATGGTGGCCATAATGCGGGTTACACGTGAAGCCGTATTGCTCGTGGCTGACGAGTCACCAGTCCCCGGGCGGTTGTTTTGCTCGTAAAGGAGGGACTCAAGAGCTTCACGAGTAGGCGTGATGCCCAGTTCCGCCGGGAAAGGCGAGTGAAGGATGTGGAAGCGGTGTGGGACAAGATATCCAGGTACCAGAGAGGGTAGCTTCGACTTGAGCAAGTCAACGACCTTGTTGAACTCGCTGACCTCGGGGCTCTCATCTTTCGGCGCGAGGTAGACTTCGAACCCGCCGGATTGAGGGTTCTGATGGACGCGGTGCACAATGCCCAACGGCAAGAGAGCGGCTATGCTGCGATAGATGGTTGTTTCATCGATGTTGCAAACGGTTGAGCAGATGCTAACCGAGAGAGGAGTGTTGAGAGGCGGGCAGGTGGCTTCGTAGTGAACGTCACAGTAGCGAGAATTATCCGTCACCTCTGGGATATCCAAGCGGTCCGCCAACTTGATGCGCAGCACCTTGTTGTTGCTCTTGGGCACATCATCCATGTAGACAATCACGCTGGGCCACTTCGCCTGCTGCAACGACTTCTTCAGGGCTTGATGCAGTTGCCTGGTATCAACACGCTGAGCACCAGGAGGCGTAACGAGCACGGCACCGACAACCTCTTGGAGGACATCGTGGCGGACGGAGAAAGCAAGGGCTTGCGAGACCCGGTTGAAGATGGGCGACTCGGGATCCTGCGCGGCAGCAATGATGGCGTTTTCGACCTCAAAGGGTGAGATGATCTCGCCACCGCGGTTGATGACTTCCTTGCTACGACCAGTGATAAAGAGGTAGCCGTCCAAAGAGAGGCGGCCAAGGTCACCGGTATCGAACCATCCATCCGGGGTGAAGGTGCTGTTGTCGAACTGACCCTCTGCAGTGAGATAGCCAGGAAAGACGGGCTCGCCGCGTACACAGATACGACCAACAGTCTCAGATGGCTGATGAATGTTGTTCCAGTCGAGGATGGCAAGTTCGGGACCGACAGCGATACCTGAAGTTCCGGGTTTGTCGAGTTTGTAGTCTGTTGGCGGGGTTGAAATGGGCATGCATCTGATTTGGGGTCAGAAAAAAGATCATCCATGGACAGAAAAACGAGGCACTCACTCAGTCATTCCATAACTCGGCAGCACGATGGCGCCATTAAAAGTTTCTTTTAGCTTAACTGCCAACGCAGGAAGCAGTCCACCAGCGGCATTACACACCAATCGGACTCTGCTCTTAGCAAGCGCTTCGGGGCGGTCCTCCGCCTGGTCCAGAATCATCTGATGCATTGACGGTGAAGCATAGTACCACGTTGCCCCGTGGTCCTGCACGACATCCCAGAATAGGGTCGGATCAAAGGCCGAACAGCAGATAACTGACCCGCCAGAGAAGATGGGCGAAAAGATGTTCCGCACCAAGCCACCGATGTGGAACAAGGGCATCATGTTAAGACAGACATCATCCGGTGTCAATCCCCACGAATCAATAACAAAGGCTACACCAGCAACGATATTCTGGATCGTAATGGGAACAAGTTTTTTGGTACCGGAAGTACCACTGGTGAACAGGATGATAGCTACATCGTCCGTCCCGTTCGGTGATGGTTGGGAGCAGCCTGCTGCTTGGGGCGTGACTAGCCGTCCGGTCAAGTCTCTGATGGAAATCTGCGTAGACTGACCACTTCCAACGTCGTCACTCTCAACCAGCAACACCGTTAGCCCTTCAAGAGCAGTCCACGATGAAGGACCCGTGAGTCCCAACCGCTCGGCATCCTTTGCGGTAGTCAAGATGACTGAAGCACCCGCCTGCCGTACATCAGCGCGGAACTGTTCTGGTCCAACGGCTTTATCGCAGTTAACTGGTGAAGCAGTGCATGTGTTTGCTACGGCCAAACAGACTGCAGCGAGGACAGGGCCGTTGGGGAGAGCGATAGAAACAATGGGCTTGGTAAGCCTGCCCCTTTGTTGCACGTCTAGAGCCTTGGTAGGGAGAGAGAAGTTGTGGACAAAGTCCCGGAGGGAGCAATGGGTGAGGACTGTGCTTAGGCCCGGCGTACTGAGAGCCGGCTTGGAGGTAGGCTGGATGAAGGCTGACAGGCTGGTGTAGGAAGACTTGAAAGAGTCGAGAATTTGTTGTTGCTGGGAGCAGTCGAGCCCGGATGCCGTCTTCGACCGAAGCTGGCTCGTGGCTTGTGCGTAAGAGAGGAGAGTGTCGTATGGTGATGCCATGATGATGATTGGTAACAGATAATCACCCTGGTCGTCGATATCTCGGATGGCAAGATCTGATGTTGAGCAGCTCGGCCGGGAATAGGATGTTCACGGTGAGTCACTGATGAACGAAGACTGTAGAGCAGCGGTGAAGAGAATATCACCAGGCGGATAGGTGATCGAAGAGAATGTTTGGCGAAAGGAGTGAAGTGTTAGACAGCTCTAACAAGTCGTGGAGTGATCTGGACTCTGAACACGAGATACCGAGACCGACATTTCCAACGAGGAAGCGATGATGGAGTAGATATACCCAAGTTTAAGCGAGAAAACATCGTCTTCCGCGCCATCTTCTTCTCCATGTTCCACCGTGAAACTGTAACCGTACTCCACGAGCTGAGGAAGATTGTCTAATCTTGGCTTTGGTACGCTTCAAGTTGTCTTCATCCCAAGACCGCCGACGAGCCCAGGTAGAGTGGAGCCAAGAACCGCTCATCACCATCTTGGCTTTGACTCTTGGCTGGCGTCTTGCCCGGTTGCTGGGGTCTAACCAGTAGTTCAAACAAATCAAATCTTAGTAACGCAAAGCAAGTCTGCCCTCTGGTTAGTAAATCAAATACGGGTAAAAAGGCAGTCAAATCAACGCAAATGTGATGCCATATTTGATTTGTTGGATTTGTTTCGTCAGTAACACATAAGATTTTTGCTGCACATACCTCTCCGGCTCGTATAGTGTAACTTTTGCTGCAGAATCTCGGGTGCAAATGTAAGAGCATTGATGAAATGTCGTACTTTGACCGGACAACGAGATACGATTTTCGTATGGTCGTTTCTGAATAAAGCAAATCAGACCCCAGATTTGATTTGATTTGATTTGATTTGTGTGAAGTACTGGGTCTAACAAAGGGGATCCATTTACAGCTTGTAGGACAACTGCGCATGTTTGCCATCATTGACTCGGGACCGGGCCATCAAGGTACAGCCTCAGGAGAAATCAACACGGAATGGATGCGGTGATGAAGTCTTGGTGTTCTCCATCGGGTGGAAACCGCTCTTAGCATTGTTGATCATCTTCGGTGTGTGTTTCAAGCTTTGTTGAGTGCTGTGACTGGCAAAGGGAAGAGTACCCAGATCTGTCCGAAATCGGCGATGGTAACGGCTTTGGTCCATAACAACGGACATCAAACACCGCAGGGAATCCGAAGAACGTTCATGTGAGCTTTGAATGTTTTGCGTTTGTGGACTTATCGTGAACAAGCCACTTGAGGCAAAGCTCTCTCTCCCTTGTTGTTCGCTTTCCAACCCATCAGCTCGCCATTCTGCTCAGTGTACGAGTTGCCTCATTCCAGGGAATATCCAGTCAGAAAAGGAAAAGGGGTTATGTTTGACCCTTCCCAAAATATAAAGAGCAATCCCCCCTTAGTTGATCATGAGAAGATCAAGAAGATCTTAAGCCTACTTGGATGCTCAAAGAACATCTTTAAGTTGATCGTAGCGGCTGGCGTAAATCCCTGTCGACCATTGACGGGTTCGTGCATATGTAGAGTTGCACCTGTCAGCCGGTAGTTGGACGGTGTCAAAACTGTTATGTCAAAAGTGCTGATCTGCAAAACGGCTTGGCCGATGATCGTCAAATCGTTCCTACATGTGGAGCCTTTTACCCCAGAGGGCTGTGGGTTGACGGCGGGAAGTCCGGGAGTGCCAAAGGGACACCCATGAGCACGCCATGAAGACGAGTGCAGATGAATGACGTTTCAGGACCCCAAGGTTCTCAAATTGGGAGCGGAGGTTCCCCTTTGGGACCTTGAGAGTAAGGGATTCGCTTATTTAGGCGATAGTGGTGCGAGGCTGGCGGCCTTGGCCTTTTAAGCTTTAACCCTTTAAGCTTTTCAGCCTTCCCCAGTCCCCAGCTTTTGGGCTTTGCTTATTCGTGGTCGAGTGGGCGGTTTCGAATGGATGACAGGCTGCGTAATGTCTTTTCCAGGCATTGAACGTCGTTATCATGAGAATAAGAGAACTGAGCCACATTACCGAGAAACCGCCGCGCTTATCTCCTGTCGATGACGATGTGCTTTTGTGATAGTCAATCTTTGGAGACGCGCATAGACCATAGAGGTTCTCAAGCACCGATACTTTAATCACACACAAGTCCTTCCAGTGTTATAGTGACAGCCAATGAAGGCGATTGCGCACCTGAGTGGCAAGCTCGGAATTATGACCGCTCTCCGAAGGATATCAGATAAGACGACGATGGCCCAATCCCTTATCACGCCTTTGCCAAGTGTGGAGGCCGTAACATGATGTTCGCTCCCTCGTTCCAGCTTGAAGCTACCATTCCCACAGCAGTCCGCGATCACATGCTCAAAAACGACTGCACTCCAGTATTGCAATCCTCTAGCTCCGAGCTCGGGCAAATACGTGATTGCATGACTGATTGCGATAGGTCTCACAGGCAGTGAAGATTGACATTGCTCTTCTTTGCTCGACAGGGGCCGTCAGATAAGTACCTGTTGGTTGCTCCCTTTTGTTCCTTCCTCACCACTCCAGACTCTTTCATCACTTTCCAGACTCCGCATCTAGCCAGTTCGACTGCAACCCCGATGAGCTCGTCTTTATAAACACGGCGGTTAATCCGCCGTCCGGGCCGTGGGGTTGTAGCCAATCGCCGGACATGGTGCCAGACTTTGCCAGAGAGTAAAACGGATGAGGCGATGCTTTATCCGCACAAAAAAGGGGTTAAAGCCGTAAAAGGGTGAAGGTGTTGAAGACCTTCGAGAGGAGATGCTGAGCGTGGAAAGCTGGACAAGGCGAAGGATGGCTCTCCAGCAAGGCACAGAAGAGCCTTAAACCCAAGGCAAGGTCGGGCCCCTCTCCATGGAAGAAGAAAGTGATGACCAACTCAGCGACTCAATGGGTATTGAGAATTCCGGCAAGCGACATGAGCTGCTAACCCCTTGTTGGGTTCTCCACTCAAAGCAGTCTTGGGCGGGCAGTTTCGAGTTTGCCGTTGTAGCAAACAGTACCTGGGCAGCGCAACGAGTCAGAATAAGTTTTGAAGACAGAAGCTGAGATAAGGGCACCTACCGGATGCAAGCGGTCACGATCATCACATGCCCAATTGAGCTTGAAGGCGACGTCGCGATGCCCGGGGCCGAAACGGTACTCGCAATGATATAGTTGCCAAGGGAGTGGCTGTTGCTCTCCTGATTCTGTGGGGGCCAGGGTGCATTCATGCCAAGCAGCATCGTCTTGAATCTGAAGTCCATGCAGCCTGTAGATGTCACCGGATCCAGGGTTGTACAAGTCAAAAGTTCTAGTCACCGTTTTGGACTTGCTGGGTCTTAGTATGGTCTCGGTTCTGATGTCATATCCACGAACGATAAGGGATGATGTATTAGTGACGGAGCCAATGGTGCAGCTTCTTGTGTAGGGTGTATGAGGCATGACGGGCAACTGGCTGGCCTCGTAGCCTGTGAAGTTAGTTGTAGGTATGGTGCACCGAAATGGGTTGGGGGTTTTCGGTCTTGAGACACGGCCACGGAGGGTTCGGATCGTTTGGTTCGTAAGAGCTCTGCAGGTGAGGATCAGGGGCAGGAAGCCAGTTCCGCTGTAATGGTTTCTGTAGAAGAGTTCGTCAGCAGTGGCCATGGTGGTTGGCTCTGGGGCGTCACATACGGCTCAATGCCTTGGATGCCATCCAAACAGTTCCAATCCTGTCTAACACCCAGGATGCCGCTTTGTACCGCAAGCATCACACTGAGCTTTTCATCGGGGTCGATGGCTTGACAAGGAATCCATGGTGTAGATCCATCTGCGCTGGTGTAGTTTCCAAGGCTGGTGACGTGACACTGGGACCTTTTCTCATTCGAAATGTTAGTCACTTCAAATGTGAGTCACTGGGTCTCTTGTGTGCTATTCCCACCGGAGATGGATGAATAGTTCCGATAAACGAGGTTCTCAACGAGCCACTGAGGGTCCCAAGATCTGTCCACAAAGCGTCCAGGCAGCTCAGATGGAGTGTAAGGGCGTATGGGAAGTTGGGGCTGGATCTGGACTGGGGTGGTCAGACTTCCCCAGACTTGTGAGTTCCCCATAATACACAAAGTCTCCTCGCCTCTTGGTGCTTGCCAGTCATCCAGACATCCTTGAATCAGTGGCTGCTCCCAGACACCTTGTGCAGTGAAGGTGAAGCCAGTTGTGTTGTCACAAAGCCAGGTCCCTCGCAACCGCATATCAAAGCTGGTGAGATTGAAGTAGAACTTGAGGTTGGGGATGTCGCAGTCATGCCATATGTCGAGGGCGTCTAGTCCCTTTGGATCGAGCTCGATGTTCCGTGCAATTGGTTGCAGAGTTGACGGTCAAGAAACGGATGTCGCCCTGTGAGCCACCACTGGACCCGTTCACGGTAGATGCCCCAGCGCGGACTGGTGAAGGATGCCTCTGTACAGCTCTGAGGAGTTACTGGTCCGCCTTCCGAAGGGTCACCACGGTAATATTGGCCACTGTCGATGATGGAGGAAGACCATGCTCTCGGAAAAAAGACACCAAGGCCTAGGAGAAGTAAGCTGAGGAAGGCCATTGTAGCAACTGTAGTGAACAAGAGAGAGGAGTTATCGTGTGTTTGAAGTGGGAAGCACTTGCTTCAGCCTCCTATATAAAGGGGACATGGCTTGTCGTTGTTTGGATGAGCCGGTGAGGGTTTGGTTGACGATACAGGCTAATGTAGCCATTGGATTCTACCATGATGATTCCATATTGGACGTGGAGCGCTGATTGATGACTGGTATCCGGGCATTGTTCGGGAACCGGAGACGAAATTTTCACTGTCAGTTGTCTGAAGAAGGAAAAGGTTGATCAGGCAGAAGTTGATGCGGCCATGGAGAGAAGAAGTGGAAGTCACGATGAGGGTTGACTGACTGCCGATTTGGTCAAGAACTGAAGCTCCAAGCTCGATGCTCGATGCAGCGGAAGGTACGAACGAGCAGCCGGGCCGCCAGAATGCTGTGCCAACTGGCATTTATGACCGTGCGAATCCCGTCCGCTTTGTCGGCCCGCCAGCGCTCTTATCAGCAACTTATCACGTATCGATAAGGCTCGGTAGCAGGATCCTGCGGGAACCTAATGGAAGCTGTAGGCTGTAGCTGCCCCAGTTCCTTCCTCGGCGCCCGGCATCACTGGAAAGCTGTCCAGCTAGACACCAGCTCGTTCCTTCCCTCGCGCCAGCTTCCCCAAACTTGTTGCACTTGCGTTCCATTCCCCATGTATCCTTTCTTCAGCCACTCGGGCTCTGTATCACGAGGGTTTGTCTTTTAATGTTTTCTTTTCACGTTTCACAATGCCCACCACGACATCAATATCGCGATCTGGTCGCCACTCGCGGAGTTCCACCTTGAGCGATGCGAGCGCTGTAAATGCTGCGGGGCCACCAGATATCACCAACACCAACACCGCCGCCAACAATAGCGCCAAAACAAAGGTGAAGGCCACCGTTCTGTACGAAGATGCTGCCGACGCCGACGAACTCGAGCCACTTGTCGACCTTACCCAAGCCATACCGTTGCACTCGAAAAAGACGGATAGAAAGCAAAAGAGACGCGAAAAGAAGGAAGCGAAACGTGCCTCGACCGTGCCGCCCAGAGGCATGCTCGACCTCCCATATGAGCTCCTGTACTCGATCATCACCCTCCTCGAACCCAGAGAGCTGTTTGTGGTCTGTCGTGTCAGCAAGTCGCTTCGAGACTTTATCCTTTCCCAAGAACACCTCATCACCCGCGACATCATAGCATGGCGCTACCCCTCCATTTCCAAATGCTTCCGTCTTCCTGTCCTGGCCCAGGATCTCGACGAAAACGCCCGCCGCGCACTCAACGAAGCCTACGGCGATGCCCTCAGCCCTAGAAGAGTCAATGCCAACTATAAACACGTCCAGTCCCCTGACCCGTCCCTTGTCTGCTTCTGCTATACCTGCCGTCTCCGCTGGATCTTTCTTTGCATCATTGTCGATTTCGCCCACTGGCAGGATCACCTGGACAGCGGCGTGCAAATCCCCACCATCCCTCGTGGTGCCGACCCGGATTGGAACAAGAAACTCGTCGCGGAGCATGCCCAGGTGGTTGTCAAGGCCCTGCACAGCCAGCTGTGGTATGTGAGGTTGCTGCAAGCGCATTTGACGTCCATCACCCGGTCCATTCGCCGAAACACTGCCAATCAAGGCAACAGACGATCTCGCTTCCGCATGACGCCCTCGGATGTCGCCAGCGGTACCGATGCCTTTCTCGACCGAAGCGGTCCTCCCACCGTCGACTTCCCCTACAATCGCGACAACTATGACATGCTCGAGGTATTCATGCCATCACGAAGTTGGATCAAGGACGAGCAGAAGTGGGTGTATGTGCCTGCGGATCAGCACGAACGAGAACTTCGCCTGCTTGAGCGTCAAAGACTAGAATCGCCGTCGTCGACTGCCGTGTCCCAAACACCTGGCGCGCTTGTACCGAGGTCAATGATCTTTTAAATCATGGACGTTGTTGGCTGTCTTGACATTATACTCTCCGACAGGGTCGACAAAGATGTTGCTTGAACACAATCTTGGCTTTGCGATCCAAGACCGGCCAGGGTACGTACGATGATCGACAGAACTTGGCATATCTCGCATGTCGCCGAAAAGAAAGCTCTGCAGCAGCTTTCCCATTAATAATACACTTTATCTTAAGCAGCTGTTCTAGCAGACCCTAGAAGGACAGACCCGCTATATATCGCAGGCCTACCCATGCGTCGCGTGGCTGTCAGTGTCTCGGCTGTTCAGACAAGTGCCGCCCTCATCCTTGCACTTTTAACGACGTCACATCATTGCGAATTTGGCAAGCCGTTCGACCTTGGAGCATAAACGACAAAAATTGTTTTGTGCATCTCACTACCACGTGCTTTGGGTTTCAGGTTGCATCCGAAACAGCCCATATCACCAGATATCTGACTCGAGCATTGACACAATACCATCCGCCTTGTCCGGTGATAAAAGGGGCAGATTCTGCGATTCACAGATCCGACTTTCCAGAGACAAGATTCAACGTCAACAGTGCCCACAAAGGCGTTATCCCGTAGCGCCATTGGCTAATGGCCGCTATGGTACGAAGGTCAGACAGAGGTTAGGACGAAAGTCGTGCCTGACCCGGAGTTTCAGGTTTCAGTCGGAGGCGCCTCTCGGAAAAAGGTGCCGACCGGAATGTCCTATCATCAAGACTGAAACAGATTCGAGGGCTTCAACTCGTCAACACGACGAGCTTTTACTTTAGCGCTCCGAGGTTTGCCTCCGCTAGCATCCTAGCGTTCTGTTGCTTATCAAGCACAGCGAACCACCAACGCTTCACGGGGTGGATCCCTGGTTTCCCCTGGTCTCTGAACGCTTCCCGCGGTCTCTGAACGCTTCCCGCGGGCCCGATAAAAACTAACGGCGAAACTTCCATGAGGCAAAATCATGGATATGGAGTGCTGGTGTTTCCAGACCGGTCCGGAGGTGGAGCGAGAACAGGTTTCAAGATGCAAGTTAGGTATATAAAGATGTGAAAAGACCCCGAGAACTCTGGGTCATCTTTTGGACTGCTTCTACATTCCTATCACAACCTCTCCCACAATCACAGATACAGCAACACCAGATACAATGTCGGGCACCGATTACAAGTTTGAAGGCTGGCTCGGCCTTGACAAGAGCTCTGCCGAGGGCAACATGGTCTGGGGCGAGTTCGAGCCCAAGACCTGGGAGGAGACCGATATTGATATCAAGATCGAGTGCTGCGGCATCTGCGGTTCTGACATTCACACCCTCCGTAGCGGTTGGGTACGTTTTCCCCCTATATGATAATAACCATCAAGTTCGTATACTGACAATACATCTAGGGCCCTACCCAGTACCCCTGCTGCGCCGGTCACGAGGTTGTCGGTACCGTCGTTCGTGCTGGCACTCAGGTCGAGGGCGGCATCAAGGTCGGCGACCGTGTTGGTGTCGGTGCTCAGAGTGACTGCTGCCGCAACCGTACCGACAAGGAGTGCAAGATCTGCGCCGAGGGCAAGTACAACTACTGCCGCGTCCATCACGTCGGCACCTACAACGGTGTCTACCTCAACGGCGGCAAGTCCTATGGCGGTTACGCTACCTACCAGCGTGTCCCCTCCTTCTTCGCCGTTAAGATTCCCGACGAGATCCCTTCTTCTTTCGCCGCCCCCATGCTCTGCGCTGGTGTCACCACCTACGCCCCCCTCAAGTTCCACGGTGTCGGCCCCGGAAAGCGTGTCGGCGTCATCGGCCTCGGTGGTCTAGGCCACTTCGGTGTCATGTGGGCCAAGGCCCTCGGCGCCGACCACATCATCTGCATCTCCCGCAGCTCCAGCAAGAAGGAGGATGCCCTCGCCATGGGCGCTACCGGCTTCATTGCCACCGCTGAGGACCCCGAGTGGCTCGCCAAGAACAGGTCTTCTCTGGACGTCGTTCTCTGCACCGCCTCCTCCAGCGACATGCCCTTCAACGAGTACCTCTCTCTCCTCGATCTCGACGGCATCTTCATCCAGGTCGGCGCTCCCGATGAGGGTCTCCCCCAGATCCAGCAGTACGCCCTCATCTTCAACCGCATCAAGCTTACCGGTTCTCTCATCGGCTCCCCCGAGGATATCCGCGACATGTTCCGGCTCGCGGTCGAGAAGAAAGTCGAGCCCTGGGTTAAGGAGATCTCCATGAAGGATGCCAACCAGGCTATCCTCGATTTCGAGGCTGGCAAGCCCAGGTACCGTTATGTCCTCAAGAACGAGGACTACACTCCTGTTGCTACCAAGCTCTAGATTTTGATTTCTTTGTCTTCGGCGTTTATACCCAGGTGTAATGAAAAGCAATTTTAGTTTTTTTGGTCTAACTACTTGTCTTCGGTTCCCCAAGGTTTGGTATGTGATTGTGATCTTTGTTTGTGGTTCGTACCTCTACCTTACACTAGGTATGCAGAAAGCGGCTGTCAGCCTCATCTCATCCATCCCATGTGTCAATCTTTCTGTTTCACCTGCAGGTGTGGTAGCACCCGTGCCGTTACACAAGGGACCTACCTGCACGTAGAGTTCCGGCACACCCGTCAGGACCGAAGGATGCACGGCCCCATTCACTTTACAATGTTGGCGTTTATCCCTAGGGGGCTTTTCTGGTCATTCTCTTGACCTTTTTGCATCCCCGTTTCCCGGATCTTTGTCCAACGGTCTTTATCAATTAGCCCCTGTCCGCGGAATCTCCCCGACGGTCCCCGCCGTTGTATCCCCTGTCACTCCACAATCAGGAAGAACTTCCACTACCTACAGTACTACCACGCGCCAAGTAACCACGCCCTGCCCTTCCCACTGGTTAGTCACCACCTTCTTTCCAAGTCGTACGTTTTCCTTCATCAGTTGACGTTCCTTCCATTTGAGAAATCGACAGTCGCATTTCGTTTTCCGGGTTCTCTTCATTTCTCCTCCATCGCGATACCCCTCTTTCACGTCATCAGCCTCTCTTTCCTGAGTCAACTTCATCTGTCGCCTGCGGCCATCCAACTTGACGGCGCGTCGAACTTGATCACGTATTCCCAGACTTCGCCAACCTGGCAAGCTGTGACTCAAAACATACCTCTACTCTCGCTTCTTCTCTTCTTCAGCCATTTCATCCCGCTCTTCTTTATCGACCCTCACTTCTACAACACCAAGTGATCGCTTGGGTGGACAAAACACCTACTCGATTTGAGATCGCCCGTCGTCAGATTTGGCCATTTCACTTGACGCGTCAACCTCTGCCTTGAAGGCACTTTCTCCTCACTTCGACTATATAACCACACAACTCGTCAGCCATCTCGCCATACCTCACCCTACCTCCTCAATTTGAGCCCACCTCGAGCCCTCGACAAGAATGCCAGTCATCCCATTGCATAATGTCCCGTTGGACATTCTCCTCGTTATCCTGGGATACGTTGATCCTATCTCATTGATCAACTTGGCTCAGACCTGCCAAGTTCTGCGAGCTACGATCCGGCCAACACGCGCCAACCTCCTCCAACGCCTACTCGCCCTTGAGCTAATTCCCGAATATGGTGGTATTGTGCCGTTGATTAGAAGTAGGACAATCCAAGTTTCTCCTCCTATGAGCTCCAAGGATTGGCAGTCTAATAAGTACGCTTGCGGAGGCTGCCTCAAACTCCTGCCACATACGAGGTTCGATAACCATAATATCCTACGGCTCGACCTTCGCAAGCCCCCTTCTGGCAGCAAAGAGGCCAATCGTCTGGCCGATTGGTGGTACCTCGACGGATGGGATAACGCTATAAGAGCTAGGATTATCCAATCCCGAATCTATACCCCGTGTTCGAGATGAACTTGAGTTACTTGCCCATGTGCAGAGGCGGCATTATGAGGCCACCCACCTAAGGGAAGAAATTCCACATTCTACCGTAGCCGACCAGATTGCCTTTGACGCCGAGCTCCTTATTTGCGGCCTCCGTCGATATAACCGTCGTTGCATCGAATGCCGCTTTCTCCAGGGCGACTGGGTCCGAAGCCCTTACCGAATCAACCAAAGGCAGGGCGTCTCCCCTTTACCAAGAGAATGTCTTTTCGGACTGTAGAGAAAGTCTTCAGAGACTGTAGCCCCACCCACTCCCTACCCTTCCCGCGCGCTAATGCACGCCAAAATTTTTGAACCAACCAAATCGCTCGCATCCATTTAAGTCTCCACGCTCCTATTCTTGGCGTCAGCAAACCGTACCGCGCCCGCCAAGCCCCCAGATTTCAACCTATTACACTCAGATTTCGTACTGCACTGACCAGTCCAGTAATCCATCGTTACACTTAGCGATTTGCAGGCATCGTCGCATCGCATCGCTTCCTCCACCATCATC
>MU859112.1:169274-188982 GCA_033297205.1 Pseudoneurospora amorphoporcata | reverse complement strand
CCGTTTTAGCAGCCTCCTTCCATGGCTCCGAACCAGGATTCCATACTCCACCATCGCCAAGCACGAGGCTGTTCCAAGACCGAAGTTGGGGGGGGGGTGGCTACTGCACCCCAAAGCAATACCTAGAGGCGAAAGTAACTTCTTTCTCTTATTATATTATTAAGAGAAACTCCATCCGGACTGCTATAAATCTCTATCCGGACTGCACTCCACTTTTTTTCTACATATAACTTGAACCCTGGCGACCTGCTATAGTCCTGCACTAGTCTGGCTCGTACCGCGCCCGCCAAGCTCCTAGATTTTAGCCTATTACACGTTTAGACCCTTGTAGTCGTACTGTACTGGCTACCCTAGTCTGGGCGCCCAGACTGGCGTGACTGGGTGCCCAGACTGGGCAGTCTAACTTAGCCATTTTCTTCTTGCCCTATCGTATTACTTTCTTACCAAGCCACTATCGCACACATTACCACATCGCAGTTAATTAATCTACTTTAATATTAGCACGTCGTATTACTAAGCAAATAAGGCACCGGCATTTGGACTACAGTACGAAATGATGTATTAACTTTTAGTACGTTTCCCTAACTAATCATAATATAGATAATGGATACAGTGACTCAGCAGCCGACGGCTGGTTGCGATCGTGGCGCGTCCTCGATTGAATGCGACGTGTAAAAGTGCGATCGTACTACTAAGTGCCCTATAAGACCGCTATAGAAATGCCCTATAAAAATTAGACATAGGTAGTGCGTGCGCTGCAGTCTAGAGTCTAGGCTTGGCAGGCATGGTAAAACCTTAAAAGATATAATGCTTAGATTCTAGGCGAAATTTTCGAAAGAATACATTAGACTTACTGGACCCGGACGGGGGTTCGGGTTATATGTGGGAGAAAGAGTGGAGTACAGTCCGGATAGAGATTTATAGTAGTCCGGATAGAGTTTCTCATTATTATATTCTACATATTATATTATATTATAAGTATACTTGTTACGGCGGTAGCAGACCACTACACTAACTAAGCTATATTCTTACAAAAGAATACAAGTAACCGAAGCTAGCAATTCAATTCCTTAAGTGGTCTTATATAGTTGCGACGGCACGCTTGCTCTTACAATACTAACGTTAGTACGAGGAGTGGTATTATTAGTACTGTCAATTCTATTATTTATTTATAACTATTTTTAATTAGGAAAGAGATAATAAAAATTAGTTATATATATTATAAATATATATAGACGATACAAAAGTTTATTATTACTCCTAATTAGTAAAAGGAAAGGAAGTTTAGCCGGCTAAGCGTTAAATAGTAGTAGGAATAACGTTAAGATTATTTATTTCTTATAGCTTTTTACTTATTAATAAGCGAAAGTCTATTTGCACAGTTACGATTGTCTATTTGAACGGTGATCCACTTTTTCCCTCATATATATCCCTAACTCTCACGCAGCTACAGATATTATATGTATTCTTTTGAAAATTTCACTTAGAAATCTGGACATTACTATTCTTTTATGCGTAATATTAGACCGCAGTACCTAAACTAGATACGTACTGCCATATTGTACTTTATAGAGTATTTTATAGCGCACTTTATAGAGCAGTTAGTAGCATAGTCGCGCATTGTTCAATTGAGCGCACATCGCTTAATTGAGCAATCAATCAATCGTACTCAATCTACATTAATCTATACAATAATAATCTATCTAAAATTTATCATATAATCGCTCAGTCTCCTACCAGAAGGCTCTTAGAGTTACTATTGCGTGCCAGCGATATATATACTACGCTGTGTGCCTTTTATGCTAGTAGGAGTGTTGGCAGGCGTACCTCCTCCCCTACCTCCTCTTCTAGTAGTGCTAATTATACCTCCTCCTCTACTATGGGCAGCGCTACCTCCCCTCTCTCATCCTCCTCTACTTCTATTTATATTGCCGCGGGGGTAGCTACGTCCTCTATTCTATAAACTGACTATAGGCTAGCGGCGGTCGCTTCTATCCTCTACCTCCAAGTTAACGCCCTTCCAACTAAATATATTTCACTAGATAGATAGCGCTACTCGTATCGAGGTTGAAGGATTCTGGCTTTGTATAGGGGGTCGGCTACGAGTAGGCTAGAGACGAGGCCGGCCACAAAGTTGTAATGCCGCCTATAGTGCCGCTTGAAGTTGCGCTGACGCTGTGGAGGGAGGAGGAGTTTGGGTATTATATTTCCTACTATTAATAGATAGTAGCGTAGTGTTTACTTAGTAATATCTCGTAATGCGCGCGATAGTAGTTTAATTAATTATAGAGAGGGTGTTAATAGTAATGGTAATAGTAGAGGAAAGGAAGCGATACGATATGACGATGCCTACAAATCGCTAAGTGTAATAATAGATTACGAAATCTAGGCTATGCAAGGGTCACAACGTGTAATAGGCTAAAATCTAAAGGCTTGGCGGTCGCGGTACGAGCGAGACTAGTGCTAGCAGGGAGGGAACGGCAGGATTAGGGATGTATATAGGAGAAAAAAGTGGATTACCGTTCAAATAGACAATTGTAACCGTGTAAATAGACTTTCTTATTAATAAATACAATTTTAAATAGTATTCTATTATATAATATAGTATTACTTATACTTAACTCCTTCAGAACTTCAACAAATATTACCTAATTTACGTTAAGAAAACTAAGGTTGCTTGTGACGGCATGGCCGTTAAGGTGCACATTGGAGTGCATGTAGGCATGGATCCACTTAGACTTGCACTCATAGATCCATCTCTGGTTCTGGGTATAAAACCCGTCCCAGATCATCACACCTTCCTAGTTAGACTTCTTCTGCTTCTTCAATTCAGTATCTTCGATTCAACGTGTGCCTCGCTCTGTCTTTGAACGTACAAAGGCCTCGCGCCGTCACATTGCTAGGGGGAGCGCCAGCTATTATTACAGTAGTGTAGAACTAGTGTATATAATAAAAAAAAAGAAAAATAAGAAAAAAACTAGGTATATAAGAAGGAATACAGGTAATAATAGCGTAAATACAATAAGAAGGATAAATAACGGAGTTAATAAAGGTAAGCGGTTTTAAAAATAGCTTCTAAGCTGTTAAGTTAAGTCAAAAGTTTATAAATTACTACTTATATGTGTTTGGGTCTTAGTTACTATAATATATGTTATATGTAGTAGCCTGTACGCTTAAATGAATGTTAAAAATTTCTATGTCCTAACCTTTATTAACGTTTACGCGACCTAAATATTTAGCTAATTTAAACATTGTACTTATCATATTATAAATATATAGTAAACTAATAATTTAGTACTTCGTAATTATTTACTAATAGTTTATTCGCTACAAGCGCTAATATAATATTAACCTACACCTTAACGTTTATTTATGAGAAGCGCTACTCGCACGTTGGCAAAACTCTACTCGCACGTGGATTCACATTTTTTTCCTATACATAACCCGAACCCTGGCGACCTGCCATGGTTCCGCACCAGTTTGGATCGTACTATGCCCGCCAAGCTTTCAGATTTCAGCCCAGTACACGTTCAGACCCCTGCAGTCGTACTACACTAGCCACCCTAGTCTGAGCGCCCAGACCAGCCCAAACTAGGCAGTCTAACTCTTGTAATTTTCTGGCACTAGCACTAGTGCCTTGTCGCACTACTTCCTTTACCAAACCACTATTGTATACATTACTACATTATAATCCTTTAATTCACTACGTCGCGCATTATCAAATATTATTAAGTAAACAAAGCGCCAGCATCTGTCGACAGTACGGAATGATCTATTATTTTTCTGTGCGTTTCCCTAGCTAATCGCGATGTAGATGACCGATGTAGTGACCCAGCCGACGGGCGCATGCGACCGTAGCGCTCACATCCCCTATAGTCTTATCGACCCCTCTCTTCTCGACCCTGCATAGATTAATATAGAGTGTAGTGTAGTATAGTGAGCTTAATCGAGCTCAATCGGGCGACCTCAATTGAATGCGATATGTAAAAGTGCGACCGTGCTGCTAAGTACCCTGTAAGACTGCTATATAAATGCCCTATAAGAACTAGGTCTAAGTGTAAATTTAGGGGTACGTGCGCTGTAGTCTGGAATCTAGGCTTGGCATAGCATAGCAACTTTGAAAGATTGAAATGCTCAGATGTGCTTAGCGAAATTTATGAAAGAATACATCTACCATGGCAGACTTCGAGCGGGTTCGAGTTATGTATAGGAAAAAAATGTGGATCCACGTGCGAGTAGAATTTTGCCAACGTGCGAGTAGCGCTTCTCTTATTTATATTAATTATTTGAAAACGGTTTGGGTTATATCAACTGTTTATTAATGTTTACTGCAATACTCTAACTAGCCTATAATGATAGTACTAGTATAAGGATACTACAGTAAACTATACACTTATAGCAGAGCGGAGCGGAAGCGGTAGTATGACAGCAGTGCTGAAGGAAGCAGCGTAGTTGCAGCGTAGTTGCAGATACAATAGAAGAATATTGTAAAAGAGGTCTTAGAGAGGACTCTACTCTCAAGACAAAAGATTAAAGTAGACTCTGTACTATGAGAAACAACTATTATAGTGAACTTTGTACTATAAGAAAAGACCGTATTGTATTGTTTGAGTGTGCTTGCTTACTTACTTGCTTGCTTAAGGAGTGACTAACTACGGAGAGGAGAAGTCTTTATATATATAAATGCTGAGTGTCTGGAAGCTTCTAGAGTGTAGAAGCTTCTTATAAGTTAGTAGAAGTGCTTGTAAGAGTACTATACTATGAAAGGAAAGAGGTAAATCTATAAGCTTCTGTTGCATTCTATAATGACAAATTAATCTAAGAAGAATGCTAAATAAGTTCGAGAATCCAGAATGCAGTGGTAAAACCTCTGTGTTCTAGTAGATTCTGTAGGGGCTGAGTCGACTGATTCTGTAACGTAGAAGGAATAGTGTCCTCAGCAATTAGCCTTCTATACTACAAGGTAGTACAAGGCAGTTACAAGGCACAGTACTAGCCACACGTTAACAATTAACGCTTCGTAAACGTTTATATTGACCTCAATTGTTAAATTACGGTTCGAAAATTTCAAACTGTTTTCTGATCCCTTTCTCAGTACGAGCCAAGCCGACGGCGGGTCCAGAACCACAACTTTAAGTGCTTTTTAGACTCACCCCTAGAACCGAAATGGGGTGTCAATCTGGGGGCCACAGCGCCCGCTAGCAGTGTGTCTCGCCGAGATCGTGAACCCTGCCGGCCGCAACGTCATTCTACCTAGCCTTCCCGAATAATTAAACACTAGAACATCTTACTATACCACGACTTTCCCCAATCCCTTATGCAGTGAATCTCGAACCTCGAGTTTGAACTGGACAAAGGGCCGGCGCCTGTCGATTGATGCGACCGACAACCGATGCTTACACTTTACTCCTCCTCGTCTTCGTAGCAGCGCGATGATGTCCTCCACGAACGAGGAGGACCCCTTCCTTGAGGTCCAACAGTATGAACACCCGCGGCCCCCTTTCCTCAACCTGTGAAACCACCAACAGCCACAAAGTTAACAGACAACTAACCTAACTTCAAAAAAAAATAGGGACGTCCTAACCCAACTCCAATCCACTCGCTCCCTCTTCACCTCCTACCTGCGCATCCGCTCCCTCTTCAGCTCGTCCTCCTCATCCACCGACTCCCCCGAGCTAATCTCGGCCCGCTCCGACCTCGAATCTGCCCTCTCCTCCCTCGCCGAAGACCTTGCCGACCTCGTCGAATCTGTCAACGCCGTCGAGCGCGACCCCACGCAATATGGCCTGTCAGCGCACGAAGTGAACCGGCGCAAGCGCCTCGTGCAAGACGTTGGGGCCGAGGTGGAGAATATGCGGCAGGAACTTGCCTCAAAAGCTGTATCCAAAAACACGAAAGACCAATTACCAGACCCATCCTCCTTCGCCATCCCCGACGGCGAAAACGACACGGGCGCCGGCGAAGATGACGACTACGCAGCCGAGTTCGAGCACCAGCAACAGCTACAGATGATGCGCGAGCAGGACCAGCATCTGGACGGGGTGTTTCAGACGGTCGGGGTGCTAAGAAGGCAGGCGGACGATATGGGCCGCGAGCTGGAGGAGCAGAGGGAGATGTTGGAGGTGGCGGACGATTTGGCGGATCGTGTCGGGGGGAGGTTGCAGACGGGGATACAGAAGCTGACGTATGTGATGAGGCACAATGAGGATACGCTGAGCAGTTGTTGTATTGCCGTGTTGATCTTTGTGTTGATTATGTTGTTGGTTTTGTTATTGATTCTGTGAGCTGGGCTTTGGCGCTGGGGCAAGCAGGATCGGGGGATGTTTCTTGGTTGTTAGGCGGGATGTTTTTATTTTGGGTTATGCTGGTTCAAGAGGAGTTTAAAGGGGGTGTATTGATGTTTGATTCAGCTTTATGATGGACTGGTATACGGTAATACAATAATGAACTATTGGAGCACTACAATGGCCAGTTGTTGCTACTTTGACTTTCACACGGGCATCGGTTGCCAGCAAGGATATTTGAGCCATGCAATTCCTCAATTCTTCGCCCATATAAAGCTCTCTCTCTTTCTAAGCGCTACTGTGCTAGACTTAGGTTTTTGTTTCTGTTTGCCCACAACGAGCTTCGCTCCCTTAATTTAGATACGCTGGATATATAACAGAAAGCGTCAAATATGCTACGGAGCCCCGCCTCCTCCTCTTCTGATAGAACACCAAGCTTTTTATAAACCGGAATATGACAGACGTTATCCTTTCAAGATGCTAACAACCTCAAATGATCAAATCCTGAACACCGTTGATATGACTTTTCCTTTGTGATTGGGACAACAAGCCTGGTCCCTGACTCCTTAGGCGACCACTTATCCAAGAATAAGTCCAGTACTCTTCCTGAGCAGGTCATAGACAACCTGCAACGAATTGACAGCACTGGACTTGACCGGCGCCCGAGCAGGGAACTCGACAAGCGCTGTCCTCAACGCCGCAAGAGCAGCGGTTCCATACGCGTGGATAAACTTCTCCTCGTAGTTCTGGATCATCGCTTTCAGAACCACACACTGGGTGTTGGATATCTCTGCTGAAGGGGTGTTGACGATCTTCGCCATGGCCCCCCAGTAATGTCGTGGTGGGTATGGGTTCTGCTTCTTGGACGAGCCAAAGTTTCGCAACGATATCGCGGCAAAGCCGGCACCGAGACCCGTCATGCGGTCAAAATGTGCCTGTTCTGTAACCCATCTTCCGTTGTCCCTCCACCATCCTATCCTGGCGCGTCCTTGCTCTGTCTTCTCGCTGCCTCTGTAACCCCAGAGGACGGGGCAGACGATGCGGAACTTGGCGAGAAGGATATCGATCATGGAAGCCCCGCGCCATGCGAACGCCGGGTCGGAAAATACGGCGGCAATACAGACGCCCACGGGATCGGCTGTCTCTGGGCGCGGACCGCCTTCGTTGATGAACTGGGATATGGTGGCCTTGGCGAAAACGTTCAGTAGGTAAATAAATAGTGACGGGATCTGTGGATCGTTGTTGGTAGGCCCTTGGACCGGGGCTCGTGGTTCGACGAGGAAGGTATTCGGGTCAACGAGCTGAGACTGTACGCGATTTTCGAGCGCCTCGCGTAGCAGAGCAGCGATTGTATTGTTCTGTCGTCGTATCCGATTAGCATGGTCCATGTAAGAAGTCTGAGAATAGGGTCAGTCTGGTATCAGTACCTGTTGACGGTTGACTCCTGCGCCGCCTCCCGTGAGTTGTCCAACACACTTCCTGATCTCTCGGCGCATATCTCCCATGCGAGACTTGAGCGCCGGGTTCGCTTTTGCTTGATCCAACATTGATTTTCGCAACCCCTTCAGGTTTTTGTGAATGACTGTCAGGCGGTCGGGTCCTTGCTGGGCGGGCGCTGGTGCTGGTGGTTTAGCAACGGCCGCGGACGTGATGACTCCATTGACCTGGGTATTGTTCCCGCACAAGTTGTTGATCGCAGGTGAAGAGGAGGCTGCAACTGTAGGCGTTGTTTGCTTCAGGGCAGCAGTGGCAGGTTGCGCACTTGTTGGTGTCTGTCCAAGCCCTCCAAAACCCTTCGGCGCAGTTGGTGCAGATGCTGGCTGTGTATTGGGTGTCTTTCCAAAAAGTGAACTGCCATTGACTTGAGTCGCGGGTGGTTGTGATGGGGTTGGTGTTGGGGCAGGCTTCGGGGCTGGAGGTGGTGCCTTTACTGGCTCGGGGTCGGGCAGGACGGGCGGGATTTCGACCTTCTTCGCCTTGAGAGCATTGAGCTTCCTTCGCTCAGCAGCAAGCTGTTCTTCTTGTCGTATCCTTTCCTCCTCTTTCTTCCGCTCCTCGATCAGACGTTCTTGCTCTGCCCTTAAGAGGTGTTCCTGGTACACCCTCTCGGCCTCCTCGCGCACACGCTCATGTTCCCTCCTTGCTGCCTCAATCAGAAGTCTATGTCGGGCCTCGGAATTGCGGTCGCCAGCTAGAATGTCGGATATGACTGATCGCGAGGACGGGCTTGCCCACTGGTTGCCGTTGGGGCGAGCGGGGGATGAGCCAGCCATCCTGTAGGTGGTTGGATGCGCTGCTGCTTGACAAGCCCTAGTACCCGTAGCAATTACCGAATTGGTCGTACACTAAGGGAAGTCAGGAAGATATATCGCTGTTTCGCTAAGGAATGGAAGAAGTTGAGGTAATCGTCCGGTTTTGTCTTCGGCTTGACAGTTACGGAGGGCTAGGGTATGTATGGATACTATCAAATGGAGTTGGAGTATGCGCGCGTCGCGAATTCAAATACCAATAAGTACACCCTCCGGGTGCAGGCTCTAGTCCTTACTGTGTGCGGTTAGCGACTTCCTGGCAGCCGCTTCTTGGTGGGGGAGAACGGATGGAAGTGGTACCTTTTTTATAAACCAACCCGAACCCTAACCTTGTTCCATTGTTGTCGAGAAGACCCTACGACACACCACCTACAAAGCGGCGTTGGTATAATAACCAACTTTGAGATGTCAGCTTATATTGTGTTACGCTGAAATGTCTCTGGGTCCCCAGGCTTCCGCCTCAGACTACGTCCTAATGATGATGAGAAAGCTCGTTGTAAAGCTGTGGGTGGGGTCGAGTTTTGGAAGACTTGACGACCACGTTCAGGAGAAAGAGCTTCGAAGGCATCAACATCCAGAGCCGCCGTCGTATGTACCTACATACGAAGCTAAGGTAAGGCAACACTTGACTAACATCTTAAACGAACTTCAATGCAAGATGTGTGATGAAATCAGGGAAACAGCTTTTCATTGCAGGTCTCTGTAGGTTGTCCTCATTCGTTGGAGCTGAGCACAACAAACATCGACGACAGAGGGCCGGGTTGTGTGGCCTTTATGTGTGTGTAGATAGGTAGCCACCCCATCAGTTCCCGCAGGCAGCCGTGTATGATCAACAGCTTTAGATAAACTGTACTGTGATTAAGATACAGATTCGAAAGAAGGGTGCCGGAGCTTCTGAGACGGGAGACACGGCTGTCGTCTTATGCGGTGTACTCACGTCGAGCAAGGGTTCGGGTATCACCATCATCATTGACGTCTTCCCTGCTACGCCAGCAAGGCCAGTCCACCTTTTCCAGAGATGCCCGGTACATCATGACATAGGAGGTTGGCGATCTCCTTTCCGACCACCATTGACTTTCTCTCGAGAGATGTCTGAGCACGTATCCTCGATTACATGTCGAGTTTGTCGTCCCCGTTCCTGTGAAGACACATTTGTGACAGGGAAGCATCGCCCAGCATACGCCATGTTTGAGATATCCTGAATCTAAACCAAATGAGGTATGGGGTAAAGACGATTAACGAGTTGTCCACTTCTGCCATTTGTGATTCGCGACTTTCCCGAGTGTGCTGAGGAACCGTTTCCCCACTAGCGTTCAAGAGAGCTTCCCCCGGACGCTCCCGTCGCGACATCGACTCTTCGAAGCTCTTTGCTGTTGAATAGAGAGTCGTGAGAGTATGCCATGTATGTGTCGTAAGTCTAGACTTATTTTTAAACCAAGGCGAGGAAACGGAACGGGTTTATAAAAGGGGCTCAAAGGTTCAGTTCAGTTGCTTCATTGGGTTGTAAGAGGCGCACACGGTGTGTCGCGCACATGGTGTATCCCCGACCGGGGGGCGACCTTTCAGCGGCTGGAGCGAAGTAGCTGCTGCTGGTGGAGCGCCGTGGTGGTTCTCGACTGCCCGCTATTTGGTAGACCACTGCAGCGGGCTGCCCACCGGCGCTGATAGGTGCAAGCGGGAAGAGATGCCTGCGGCCTGCCTGACCCGACCCGCCGCCGCCGCCGCACCGTGTATGCGCCTCCAAGGAGGGACGGACCTCCCTCACCTCAGTACCTCTAGGACTGCTGCGTCGTTCTCACGCATCAGTTCGTCACAGTAGCAGCCTGGTACAAGACAGGATGCCGGCCTATGGACCTTGACCTTTCGGGTTCCTTTCGAACGCTGACTGCCCGCTTCGGTGCTGAAGAGCTCCTCCTCCAATGCTCCTCCCAGGTCCAAGGTCCAGTCCTCCTGACATCCTATAGCACCGAACCTCTTTCCTCCTCTTCCACCTTCCACCACCTCCAACTCCCTCCTCCTGCACTCTCCTTTCCCTTTTCCTCCCCACGAATCTCAACCCGCATCAGCTTCAGGCTTCCCTCTAGCTTCAAAGTCAACTCGCAAAGCCGGACACCTCCCTCCCTTATCTCTACACTCCCTCGTAGCAACTTTTCCATCTCTCATTATAAACCTCTTTGAACTCGATTTCAAATTCATCCAATCCGCTTTACTGCGAAACAAAACTGTCCTTGGGGCGACGTCTCCGCACCGCAACCAAACATACCGCAACTCCATTCATCGCATCTGATGCATCGCAACGGCAATCCGGCCACACAAAAAAGATAAACACGGCTCAATAACCGCCTCGTCTCAGGTCGGTCGACTACGCCTCGATTCGATCCCGACTCGACTCGTGCTCTTAGTTCTTCACACGCTTTAGTTTCCAACGCCGAATTCGCCTTGCATTCGCACTCGACGTGCACCTTTTTCTGCCTGGATCACCCGAGTTATCAGCACCTGTCCATCTCAACAAACTCCTGCATCATGGACCAGCAACAGCAGCCTCAAGGAGGCGTCCCTGGCCCCGCCGGCCGACGGCTCCATATCGCCCATCGAAGAAGCCCCTCGGAGCTGACCCCGTTGATGAGTATGTTCACGAACACGAACAGTATGTTTTAAGTTTTGCTATTGTCATCGCCATTGTCATCGTGTACTATTGCGGGCCCCCTCTACCGCTCTTGCACTGAACCCTTCTTGGACGTGGCGAAAAGCTTCAAGCGCCAATGACAATACCCCTGACTCCTTCGCGTTCCTACCTTCTATCCTTCTGTAACCCCTCACCACCCCTCAATGCCGTATCGTACTAACTGGATATTCTTCTCCGTGCAGTGGAACAGCTTGCCATCCAGCAGCAGATCGAACTCCTCCAGCAGCAGCAACAGCAGATTACAGCTCAATATGCCAACCTCGGTATGCTTCCGGCCACCCAGCCCCTGGGCCCTGGCGGATTTCCCAACTTCCAGCCCATTGCTGGTTTGGCGCCCCAGGCGGGCTTCCAGTTCCCGGTTCAGCTCCAGCAGCAGCCGTCCCTGGCTCCTCCTACACAACCACTCTCACATCGCCGTAATCAGTCGGCCATTCCAAACATGGGCATGGGGGGGCCGCCGCCTGCTCCCTCTGCCGGCGCCTCTGGTTCGACGTTCGGCAACTTCCAGGATCCTACCCAGGGCCACGCTCGAGAGAACAGCACCGGCGGTCGTGGCGGTCGTGGCGGATCCGGCGGTGGCCACCAGAGAAGACATTCCTTGGCCTTGGCCGATGCCAAGAAGGCTGCCGAGATCGCCCAACAGAAGCGCACGACCTCTACCTTTCAGTTCCCTGCTGCTCCTGCCTCTGGCTCCTCCGAGAAGTCTGAGGATGATGCCAAGACCACCCCGAGCGCTACTCCTGCTCCGGCTGAGGGCCAGATAGCTCAGGGATCGTCCTTCCGTGGTGGCCGTGGCGGCCATGGTAGGAGCCAGAGCATGGCTGTTGGCGCCAATGGCCGTGGTGGTCGCGGAGGGCATTTCTCTACCGACTCTATGGGCCAAGGCAGCGACTTCTCTCGCCGCGGTCCTGGTGGTGGCCATGCCCGCACTGGTTCCCGCAACTTCGACGGCAACTGGAGGAACCAGAACCAGAACCAGGCTCAGGACCAGACCGCTGCCCTTCCTCAGAACCAGGGCTTCCAGCCCGGCCATCGCAGCCGTGGCTCAGTGAGCCAGTCCATCTCCTCGATTGGATCCTTCCAGTACCCTGGACAACCTCAGCTGGTCCAATTCCCTGGCCAGATGATGATGCCTCAGGTTTTCCCTGGCCAGCAACTCAACCCGATGCAGCTCAACCAGCTTCAAGCTCTTCAGCTCGCTCAGATGAATGGCCAGCCACTTACTGGTCTTGCCGCCAGCCAGCACGCCCCTCAAATGGCTGCTCCTGGTCAGCAAAGCCAGCAACAACAGCGCAAGACGCTTTTCACTCCTTACCTTCCCCAGGCCACTCTTCCTGCCCTCTTGGGTAACGGCCAGCTCGTTTCTGGTATTCTTCGCGTGAACAAGAAGAACAGAAGCGATGCCTATGTCTCGACCCAAGATGGCTTGCTTCCCGCCGACATTTTCATTTGCGGCAGCAAGGATCGCAACCGTGCTCTCGAAGGTGATCTCGTTGCGGTCGAGCTGTTGGATGTTGGTGAAGTGTGGGCGCAAAAGCGTGAGAAGGAAGAAAAGAAGAAGCGCAAGGATATTACCGACACTCGTTCCGGCTCCATTAGTGGAGGCCAAAATACTGGTGACGACAACGGCAACGCTGAGGGAGGACTCCGCCGCCGTGGCAGTCTCAGACAGCGTCCTACCCAGAAGAAGAACGACGACGTCGAGGTCGAAGGTCAGAGTCTTCTTTTGGTCGAGGAAGAGGAGATCAATGATGAGCAGCAACCGCTCTTCGCTGGTCACATCGTCGCCGTCATCGAGCGTGTTCCAGGCCAGATGTTTTCTGGTACCTTGGGTCTGCTTCGCCCGAGCAGCCAGGCTACCAAGGAGAAGCAGGAAGCTGAACGCGCTGCGAGAGACGGTGGCAACGGTCGCCAACAAGACTCGCGCTCCCACGAGAAGCCCAAGATCGTTTGGTTCAAGCCTACGGACAAGCGTGTTCCTCTGATTGCCATCCCTACCGAGCAAGCGCCCAAGGACTTCGTGGAGAAGCATCAGGACTATGCGGACCAGATTTTCGTGGCTTGCATCAAGCGCTGGCCCATCACTTCTCTGCATCCCTTTGGTACCCTCGTTGAGCAGCTGGGCAAGATGGGTGATCTTAAGGTTGAGACCGATGCCCTCCTTCGTGACAACAACTTCGCGTCCGACGAGTTTGCCGAGGCCGTTTTGCGCAACGTCAGCCAGCAAGACTGGTCACTTGAAAGCGAGGACCAAGCTGCTCTTGCCACTCGCCGTGACTTCCGTGGCGAGAATGTGTTCACTATTGAGTTGGATGGCTCTGTCGAGCTTGGCAACGGTGTTCATTTCAAGCAGTTGCCTGACGGGAAGATTGAGATCGGTATTCACATTCCCGATGTCGCCCACTTTGTTAAGCCCGGCTCACTCGTTGACCGTGAAGCCAAGAAGCGCGGCACTGCGGTCCATCTCGTTAACCGCTTCTGTGCCCTCCTTCCCCCCAAACTGTCGAGCGAGCTTTGCACCCTCACTCCCGAACAGGATCGTTTGACCTTCAGCGTTGTGTTCCACGTCAACCCCCAGACTGGCGCTGTGGCTGAAGGCGACACCTGGATTGGAAAGGGTATCGTCAAGAGCGGTGGAAAGGTGTCGCTTAACCAGATGGATGAAGCCATTTCCGGTAGCAGTGGATTCTGCCATCAAACTGTGAAGGCTCTGGATATCCAGATTCTCAACGCTGTCGCTCAGAAGTTCCGCGAGGCTCGCTTGGGCGCCGGTGGCGAGCCCATTGCGCCTCTGCGTCTCCTTCAGCAGCTTGACGATGAAAACATCCCGCCTAAGCACAACATTTTCGAGTCTAGCCAGGCCACCGAACTCGTTGAGGAACTTATGCACAAGGCCAACACTTATGTTGCCCAGCGCTTAGCGCAGGGTCTTCCCGAGAAAGCTCTTCTGCGCAGACAGTCTGCTCCCAACTCCCGCCGTCTGCAAACTATCGTTGACCGTATGACTGCTCTGGGCTATGACATTGACGCTACTAGCAGCGGTACCCTGCAGAACAGCCTGTTCAAGATTGACGACTCCGACATCAGGAAGGGTATGGAGACCCTCCTCGTCAAGTCCATGCAGCGCGCCAAGTACTTCATTGCTGGCAAGACTGCCAGTCTCCTTTGGCCTCACTATGCCTTAAACTTGCCCCTCTACACTCATTTCACTTACCCAACCAGGCGCTACGCCGACATCATTGTCCATCGTCAACTTGAGGCTGTCCTTTCCGATGGAAAGATTGAATATACCGAGGATTTGGAGAACCTTGTCAAAACCGTCGAGGCTTGCAACACCAAGAAAGACTCAGCTCAAAATGCTCAGGAACAGAGCGTTCACATTGAGTCCTGCCGTACTATGGATAAGAAGCGCCAGGAGGTCAATGGCGACCTTATTAGCGAGGGTATCGTCATCTGCGTGTACGAGTCTGCCTTCGACGTTCTCATTCCTGAATGGGGCTTTGAGAAGCGCGTCCATTGCGATCAGCTTCCTCTGAAGAAGGCCGAGTTCAGAAAGGAGAAGAGAGTTCTTGAACTTTACTGGGAGAAGGGTGTTCCCAGCTCTGCCTATGTCCCCGAAGATGAGCGTCCCAAGGCCGCTGCTTCTCAGCGCATCTCTAATGCTCTCGCTGCGGCTCGTCAGGCTGAGGAGGCCGAACGCGCCAAGAAGGAGCGCGAGGAGGCTGCACGCAAACAGATTGAGACTGGTACCGTCTCCCAAGATGATGTTGACGCCCTGTTCGAGGATGATGATGACATCGAGGACAACGCCTCTGATATCACCGAGGCCATGGCCGGCGCATCTCTTGCGGAGCGCCCGACTCAGAGCGTGCCTGGCTCGCCTACTCAGTCTGCGGCTGAGGCTGTCGGTGCCCTCCACCGTACCCGGTCTGACTCGAAGGTGCCCGTCGGTGAAGCGCCGGAGGCTCGCTTGACCAATAAGGAGAAGTACTTGAAGCTCTTCAAGCTCCGCGATGAGGGTGGCGAGTACATTCAGGATGTGACGGAGATGACCCGTATGCCCGTCATTCTCAAGACTGATCTCAGCAAGAGCCCACCGTAAGTTCTATATCCCTTCTCCCTTTAAATCATTCACAGCTAACCAAACTCTCAGGTGCCTCACTATCCGCTCGCTCAACCCCTATGCCCTCTAAATATTTTGGTGCTTTGGAAAGAAGATGCGCGGCGGTTAAATAATTGTCAAGATGACTTGGCTGGTTGTTTGTCATCGTGTGGAAATATTGTTAAACAAGTAGGAGGAACGGATGATGTGTGATGTGTTAGGACGTAAACGTCTCCAAGATTGTTTTGCGGGTGTGTGTGTCTCTTTTGATGATATGGTATGCATCTCTTATGGTTTGTTGGCTTATTCGCGAAGGTGTTATATAAGACCAACATGGATAACTTGGCGGATGGCAGCTATGTGACAGAAAGGGGCCGTGTGGGTGTATCAATCATTAATTTGGCTAACTATAATGGTTTTGGTGATGGGGGATGAACACGTTATGATGAGGACCCAGACAGTAGCAGACGAACAGATAAACAGGAATGAGGATTATTCAACGGAGTGACGAGAAGGCCGGGGAAAAGCAAGCATGTGGCGCGTCTATTTAGCTGAATCAAAACTTACTGCAAGTCGAAAGTGGTGATGAGCATCACAGCATGTGTTGTTTGAGGAAGCTTCATCCATGCCAAGAGTGGGTAAAGAGGTTGTGTATAAACATCGCGGAACACATTCCTTCAACTCGGCATCCATGTAGAACATGCCCATGAAGCAACCAATAGCCATCGCTGTTATGAGGTAGACTAGAGAGTCAGCGTCAAAAATAAGCTTGGAAAGGCTTGGTAAGGGTACCGGGTTTAGAATAAATCCGTGCACCCGTGAGACTCTTGAAACGTGTTTGAGACTTGGAAGCGAAGAACCCCCTCAACTACCCCCAGTGTCACAGATTTCCCCCGTGGTGTAACCCTCCGAGCACTCGCCCATGTCTTATCTCGACGACGGTCACTGTGCAACGGAGAGAAAACTACTTGCATGGAGATATCCGAGCGCAACATTAACCTTAATTTTCTCTATGGTGGTTGTTATTGGTTCGGTGACCTTAGTTTCCAGATCCAGGTTCATCATGACTTCTACTATGTAGCAATCGTACCAGGGTAGCCTGCTTCTTACTGTCTCTTCACAAACATATTCTCTGGAACTTTTGCTTTAGTTCAGAGTAGAGGTAGGACTCAGCCAAGAGAGGTCGAGAAGTTGAAGAGGAAGAAACGAAACACCAAGTATGCTTGGTTACTTCACCACCTTTCAACACCTTTTATTCGGTTAACACTTGAACGTGGGCCTTGGAAAAAGTATTGGTCGCTTGGCTCTTGAGTCACTTGGTCATGACCAGATGGATGTATCTTTCATCTTAACTGGTTGAACTGGCATTGGCTTCCATGTGATGAGTAGAGATGGTATCGAAGGTATCCGGAAGTCTCCATCTTCTCGGTACCGTTCGGATCTCACAAGAGACGAGATTCTAGCATGCAAGATTTGCAATGCCGCCTTGATCAGAGATTCAATCTATAATTCTATCTATCTCTATATAACAGGTAGTACGTACCTTTCTTGCATCCGACTCCGAACTCCTGTCCTATACCAAAGCAATCATGGGACCCCTGCCCTTGTCATGTCTCCCCGTGGAAGTGTTTTGGGAACAACCGCCTCCCATCTCCCGCATGTCATTCATGACCACCCCAGATCCCCGGAACACTCAACAGCCGTTCGCCGCCGAGTGAAGCTATTCTCCTTGTCATTGTTTCCAAAAGTAAAATGTATAGGGTGATGTAGGGTCTACGACCCCGTGTTCCGTGATCCGGCCCCTTGGCACTCGCCAGCACCGTTCCCTGGCGTCACATCCACGACTTGTGAACCTTGTTTCTCTTTTGGATATATCCATACCTGACCGGCCGGCCTCTTGAGACCAGTTGTTTCTTCCTTTTACTCCTCTTCTTATTTCTTTCACCACCACCCTTCATTTCACGTTCACGACAACCTGGTATTTTGTTTGTGTTGCCGTTAACTCTTCTGTTTCATTCTTTTAACTAAGCACTGGTCTGCTTATTGCTTTTCACTCTCCTTTTCGAGTTCCTATCTGTCTCTTCGAGCTGAGTTTATCAGCTCATCAACACTAAATCACGATCATTTCAGACAGCACTCGACGAAGACCAGCGACCAACAGCCCTTCACTGCGGTTTAGCCTAATCATCTTGTAATACTGGGACAAGAACAGTCCACACACGCACACAAGCATACACGCCACCAGGAGGAACGAGTTACCTATCCACTTCTAAGCCAAATCTCCACAAAGCAGTCGACGAACTAGCCAACATGCCTTCAATCACCAAGACCCTCGGCCTCATCACGGCAGGCCTAGCTGCCCTGACCTCGGCCTTGCCCGCCCTCCCCAAGTTGACGGAGAACCAACTCGCGATCCACGGCCTCATGAGGCGACAAAACGCCCAGGCCGCCGCCCTGGGTCTGACGGATGTTGATATCCTGCAATTGTATGTCCCCCTCTTCTCTGCTTGCACCAGCCCAACAACGGCTAACCCATCTTCCTTTTAGTGCCCTCACTCTCGAGCTTCTCGAAGAGGCCTTCTACCGCGAAGGTTTCGCCAAGTTCCCCGCTGCCGACTTCACCGCCCTCGGGCTCTCCGAATCTCAGATCAAGGACCTGCAAGGAATCGGCAGCACGGAAGAGGCGCACGTAATCCTGCTCCAGGGCGCCATCGCCGCTGCCGGCACCAAGCCCGTGCAGGCATGCACCTACAACTTCGCGGCCGTCGACTCCGCCGCCGCCATGGTCGCCACGGCCGCTGTGCTCGAAAACGTCGGCGTGTCGGCCTACCTGGGCGCGGCGCAGCTCGTGGCCGACCCGGGCATCCTGACCACCGCAGCGTCGATCCTGACGGTCGAGGCGCGCCACCAGACCTTCATCAGAGCGGCGAGCGGCGTGGTGGCAGTCCCGCAGGCCTTCGACACGCCCTTGTCTCCCAAACAAGTGTTCAGCCTTGCGGCACCCTTCATCGCGAACTGTCCCGAGGGAAGCAATCTGATCTTGACGGCGTTTCCGACGTTGACGATGGGCGGGGACGGGAAGACGGTCGCGGCTGCCGGGTCGGAGGTCAAGTTGCAGAGCACCGATGCGTCGGCGACCGCTAGCGCGAAGTTTTGCGCCTTCACCACGGGCGGCATCCCCGGCGGTACGGCGTTCACGGCGTTCGATGCTGCTACGGGCGGGTGCGTGGTGCCGCAGGGCTTGAACGGCGTTGTTTATGTGAACCTGGCGAGCGCGGGCCCGTTGACAGGCAAGCTGACGGATGATATCATCGTGGCCGGTCCGATCGTAATGCAAGTATCGTGAAAAGGTTGGTGAGGGGCGTCGGTTGTTCTGTTGGTCTCGTCATTGTCAGCATGTTGTCTTGGTGTTGATGGTTTGGGGAGCAAAAAGCGATTGAAACACGAAGGAAAGCAACGATTCTGTGTTCAATTCGTCGCAAATTTTCAGTTGTACATATTTCGCAAGTACGTGACATAATCTTTCGTTCTCCGGTCGAACTGGAAAGTGAATCCTGCTCAGCTCGTCAACTTCATATTTCGGCAAGTGACATCTGCTTCCGCTCGGAACCCCGCTCTCCCCAGAAGCTCGACCTGTTGTTGCTTCCTCGATGGAAGAAGGACATCTCCAAACCCCAAGTTGCAACGGGTAGCTGGCCACTGGACTCAACTGAAAGAGCGATCTGTGATGAGACGGGAAAGTGCGCTGGAAGGCAATTTCTGTGCTGCTCTTGCCGTCATTGACATAAACAGTGACAATAGCAGGCAGTGATGGGGAAAAAGACCAGCGGACAGCTTCCAGGTTCGCTTGGCCGCGTCAGCAGGCTCAAAAGCAGTTGGGCAACCCGTAGTCATTCACAAATGAGTCTCGTACAAATCACCCCTCGGCAATTATCTTGATGATGTTCGAGATCGCCGACGCCCACATCCTTCCGTTTGGAGGCGAGTCAATTACCTAGTGACAGAGGGATAAACCACGCAAAAACGGACGAATGGTGAGCAAGTACGAACTGGGAGCGGAGATGGGTATCCGTCTGGGATACGACAAGCCGGCAGGTACCAGTAAAGTCCAAAATGCCAAGGTCTTGTCGGCCCGTATATAGCGCCCAAAATGTGAGATAAGGTCGCAGCGGATATTGAACGCGGTTGAGCTTCACTGGCGATGCAGACGGGCTGCAAGTGCTCGCAGCAGCGCCGGAGAGCCGTGTTGGCCGCTCGGAGATGGGTTCTTGGTGCCGCTTAGCCCCGAATCGTCGCATGCGGGCCCGATGGACTCGACCCGGGGGGG